>MU388935.1:0-131346 GCA_022578795.1 Xylariaceae sp. FL0255 | reverse complement strand
AATTAATATTATTAATATTTTAAAAAAATAATTATATAATTATATATTAATTTATATAATTATAATAAATTAAAAAAAATTTAAATAAAAAAATATATATATATATATAATTATATATATAATTATATATTAATTATTTATATTATTTAATTTTATTAAAATAAATTTAAAATAAATTAATTAATTTTTTAAATTAGGTTTCTGGGTCGGGTTTTTAGGTCGGGTTCTTGGCGTCTTAGCAACCCATTAAAACCTAAAAAATTTTCGGGCTACCCAGAACCCAAATGGGTTCTGGGTTGCCAAGCCCGGGTCGGGTTGGGCGAACCCTAGTTCTATCATCAGGCTTTCTAAGCTAAACACAGGTTTTTCGCACAGGTAGAGGTTTGCAAAGAATTCCTAGCTGATCCTATCACTAATTATTGTTTGATTTATATTAACGGCAACAGAAACTGGTACTATTCAGTATCACAGTGAGCTAGTAGCGAGGCTTGTGGTAACTAACCGTGAGGTGACTGAGGTAATTGACGAACCAAGGATTACTGGCTCGCATGCTGGCTTAGCGGCTGATGGTGTATCTTCGCCAAATGACTTGATGCTGTGAATACTTCGTTCGACTCACACGTCGTGCAGCGCCAGACAGCGGACTTCTATGCTTTCTCTTGGCGCTGCATCTTCAGGAGTATCAGGATGTTCAAAAGCAGCATGGGCACACACTTCGAGCATCGTAAGTAGAAGCTTTCAGCGTAGGACCAAGGTAGACTTACTATCCGCGACGCCACGATCCCCCCAGCTATCCCAGATCTTGATCATTGTCACCTCGTCAGATCTATGGTGGTCCAAATACCACCATTTCTGATCAGGATGGTGCGCGATAGCGACAGTCTGTCCACGGTGCTCGTTGTTGCCGCGTAAGAGATCAACCGGGTGGACGTGACCGAGGTTCAGTGTTGTGTAATCCATTTGCGCCAGTGGCCAGTCCACCACAGGTCCATTCAGGGGCTTCCAGACACTATGACTATCAGCGACTTTTTGCACGATCCGAGGTCATTCCGTAAGTCTGGAGACAGACTCATATAGTTACGATGACCTAATATCAACTCACTTGATCATCTGTACTCGCTTCTTGACTATAGAATCATAGTCATCATTAGGATCAAGATTTTGACGTAATCGATTGAGGGCCCCTTTGACAGATCTAAAATAAGATGCCTGTCAGCTGAGCCTTCCAAGAGCATCTAATAAGATGATGGTGAACGTAACTGGTCACAGTGAACCTATTGCTGAGAAGTTAATCATGTGTAATCGTGGGAATCTCGAGCGTCCCTATGTTGTCTTACCATTGTGGCCGGCTGCTCTCTACCATCTCTGTTCTCCGTTTTGTTACGTGCCGGGTTCCTTCTTCTAAATGTATGATCAAATATGATGATGCGTTGGGCGCCTGTTGCCTTCTTCACGAGCGTCTCTACCTTTGGGTAATATGCCGCCTTCACTTCATCTTGATTCCCGTTTTGAAGAGTTTGGAGTAACTGAGGACTAAGTCCCTCGGGGTCGTCTAGGTACGCAAACCCATGTTTATCCAGAGTGAAATGGCGTAGGGTAGGCCTTGCATTCGAAATTACCACGGGGGTATCGATCCATTTGAAGTTGATTGGGTCCAAGCCAGGCAGAGGTGCCATGCGGATGAAGGGATTGCCCTTGATTCCCTGGTCCCAAGGTTCGATGAACCTCATAGAGCTCGAAACTTGATTGCTTTGACCAATTGTTGCCATCTTGCGACCTATGCCTACTAACACCAGGTAAAATGCCGAATTTACACCCAAATCATCTCGAAACCAGATTTGGTAAATGAAAGGTCGGCGCCGGATTGACTCCAGTCTCCGGGGCTCAAATTCCAATCTACTATAGGACCCGACCGCCGATCCGGTACCCGAGTTCAGAAAAAAGGTGTTTGGTTTTTCGAAGTTATCATCCCAGTCTTACCAATTAATAGCTTAGCTCCTCTGATGAGCTACATAATGTCCGAAGTGATGCAGCCAGACGAAGAGACTACTCCACTGATTTCCGGAGGTCACCCGGAGCCGCCGTGTTCTCCGAAATCCCGGCTGAACATATCAAAGTTCACTCGGTCGCCCGCATCCGCTCTTCCGCTTGCTTTCTTATCTGCTCTGGCCCTAGCCTTTACCGCGGCAGCGCAGATCTTCGTATATGCCGACCTGCTCTGCAGTGATCCCCGCCATTGCCAGGATGCAGAGCGTCGGAAGTTCGCAGCGTCGGTTGCTATCGCAACATTCGTTGCAAATTGCTGTGCACTACTTTCTCTAGGCGGCTTCGAAATCCTGAGCAGGCGGAGGACTCGGGCTGGTCTGGCTATCTGGCTGGTTGTGCGATCGATGAGCGTGGTCGCACTTGCATTGGGGGGTACGTTCAGCTTTGCCCAGTTGTCAATTTTGCGTGATACCTGGAATAATCACTGCTTACACTATTGCAGTAATTACCCAACGGATCGATATTGTCATGTCTGGTCAGATATTCGAGGGTCTGGCATCCGACAATGTTCTCCACTTCAGTCTGAATATTGTGTATTCCAGAGAGGGCTACGGCGGCAAGAGAACCAAATTAATAGGATCTTCTCTCGCCTTATACATGATTGGTATTTCGATCAGCCCTTCGCTTGCTAGTCTCTTGAGAAACTTCCGAGACAGCTTTTTTATAGCTTGTGGGATATTCATGAGTGCTCTCATCTACCTTGTTCTAGTTGTCAAGACAGAACCAATATTGTCCAACGTCACCCGACGTGATACCAACTCAGCTATTCAAAATGAAACCGGTAGAACGAAGTTCCTCAATTTCGTAACCAAGTCTATATACTCGCCTTTCGCCCCTTTCGTATTCATGAAGACACGGCAACTGGTTGTGGGCGGCCTTGTGTTGTTTACTTACAACCTTGCGCAGGCATACACTTTTTCAGCAGTTTTGGTGTTCACGTCTACCGAATTTGGATTCACGAGCCGAGAAAATGGATTTCTCCTCACAGAAGTGCATCTGACGGCGTCTTTATATCTCTTTTATGTTTTGTTCGCTGCGCCTCGTTTGGGTCGAGCAGCGAAAGGGTATCACTTGGTTTCCTCAGACCCTCCGAGAGAAGGCCGTGTAGAAAGCACCGCGGTTTTGGCCTTTTCGTCTTTAACAATGCAAGGACTTGCCTTGGTCTGCTTTGGCTTTGTGCAGTATATCTGGCAAGTCTATGCCGTCTCTGCTCTCCTGGCCATTGGGTTATCTTGCCCGTCCTTTGTCAAGAGTTATTTCACTATGTCTTTGAACACCTCGGAGAGATCCAAAGCTCTAGCATCACTAGCGGTGATGGAGACTTCTGGGAGTGTACTTGCACCTGTCGTACTAGGTGGATTGCAAGTCCTGTGGCCGGGGAACATGGCCTTCTTCGCAGCGGCTGGGTTAGCCTTTCTTGCTGGCGCTATGATGTTCAGTGTCATTCTTGCCGATCTCTGGGGTTCAAATGTCCCTGTCGACACTGCTAGCTCAGTTCAACAGTCTGGATTAACAGAAGAAGAGCATTAGAAAATTAGAGTTAAAAAGAAAGATAATGTCGTTTTTCAACATCCTGCAAGCCTAACATCGTGACTATCGGCTACTTCAGGGGTGGATGATTTCGAGCTAAAGCGTCGAAATGAATGTGAAGACTAATTTGCTTACTTGATACTCAGAGAAGATACGCAGAACCATCCCAAAACTACAAAGTGAAAATACAGATAAATTCTAAGCTACTTATCGTGGCCGAACTTCGGTGCGACCTCTAAGATGTGCTTTACCGCTGGTCTCTCCAGCATCCGGCTGCTCCAATTCGCAATGTGAGGCCAGTTTCCAACATTTGTATTGAAGAAGCGGAACATCCACGGCATTGCAAATGGAAGGTATGACAGATCTGCAACTGTTGGTCGGTCTTGGAGAGCCACATATCCTTGGCCTGGTAGTGAAAGACGAGTTTCAAGTATATCCCACTGGTTCAACACGTTCTCGTGGAACCTATGTACGGCATTAGTGAAATTGCCTGCACGTAAGAAGCTAAGTGAAAGGAAGACCTACTTCTCTATCGTACGTGGCAGTTGAACCGGATTGGCACGTGTGGGGTATCCTCGCAGGAAATACAGCCAATACTTAGCCGCCGGTCTATGTTCAAAAGAGGGATCAGATCATCTCGGTAAGCTCGCTGTTTCATGTAACTGGCCAAAAATATAAACATACCCGAGCCCGGCAGTCTGGTAGGCCGTCCAAGACAGGACCTTCGCTTTCTCGGCAGCCGTCTTGCCACCCCACAGACCTCCGGTGTCGAATCGCTCAACAAGGTACTGGAGACAGGCAGTTCCTTCAAAGACTGCGATACTCTCCCCAGTCTCGGGATCCTGGTCCTTCAATGCAGGGACATAGCGTTCGGGATGCACGCTTCGGAACCATTCATCACGCGTATCGATACAGGAAATGATATGCGGGCATTCCAGCTCTCGGGCGAGTATCAATGGCTTGATATAGTTGATGTAGGACGTCTCATCAGCTGAGGTTAATGTCAATCTTCAGTAGTCAGAGTCTTGAGGGGCCGCCACCCGTATGGAGAGAGTAGGAGCAGTGGCGGACAACCAGAATGCGTCATACCTTTAATGACGTAAAATACAACGCGCCCTTCGCATTCAACATCCCCTATGACAAGTTCTGTCTCTCGACCTGTGGGCTGAGTTTCGTTTTCCATTATGGGCTGGGCCTGATAAGACAACGCTACACGATCCCAGCATGCACCCGCAGATTCTCAATGGAAATCTCGGGGTTAAGTGGCCAAGGTGGGATATATCGGGTCCCGATAGACCAAGCCTCATTTTATTCCGTTTCCCTTCTACATGGTAATGACCGCCTACCATTGAACGGTTTCCTACGTTGGCAGTTTCTTTTGGAAGTAGTTACGCAAGTCTTCACGCATAGGCGAGGAGTACCCTGCAGCCTCAGTCTATTTATTTACTCTCACTATTCGGCAAGAGAAGCTGCTCAGCGAATTGCTTGATGCCGTCCCCACGTCCCCACAGCGGTGCGTGAATATAATCATGGTGCCACCACAGCGCTCTCACGACTGCCCTGACTAAAAGGACAATCACATAAGGTGCATTGCCGTCTTCGTCCCCGGCCCGCTTGATAGACCACTTCGTAAGCTTCTCCATAAACGACATAATAGGTGCCCACAACGAAAGGAACAAGAATGCCCCGAGTTTTGCCCAAGGATGAGTGGGGGGTCGGTAAGTCGGAATGCGGCTCAAATACTGTCTATACTCCAGTGGATAGTTGGACTCGCATGCCCCATCGATTATGAGTTTCTATCGTTTCCGAGAACATTCTCATCATATCAGTCAAGAAATGCAAATAATCGCCGACACGGGCGTATAGTATATGTCTCCTTGATGGGCAGTAGGACAGGGTAGAGGTAAACTCACCATGTACCGCTTACTTGGGGTAGGGGCAGGGGTTCGTGTTAAAAGACCGATGAGTGTTCTCGCCTCTTCGATGTCTGACTCTTTCCGCCAATGAATTTCTTCTAATTCCTCTTTGTCTTTGGTTTGAACGGGTATCACTCGTATACTAGCTTCCTTGTAGGCAATACCACCTCCTTCAGACCTGATAACCTGGGCGTACTGGGCCGGCGTGATCAGGTAGGCTGTCCCTAAAAGCTCAACTTCGCCATTACTACGTTGACGAGAAAGAGGCCGAATAGTCGCGTATGAGGGTTCTTGGTATGGCAGCCCAGCACCTTCCATGGCCAAAGTATACCCAGGCGCAACAATTGTCACCGCAGCCAAGGGCTTGATGCCTCTATCCCTGGTAAACTTGGAAGATGCCAAATTGGATCCATACGCAAGGTACCAAACAAGCTCGGTCGGGGGCTCTAAAGTAAGAGTAACCACCATCCTGGAATCTTGCTTGTGCTGTGACTAGTACTATTGAGGCGTTGAGTCGTGATCCGTTCTGTCGGAATCGATTGACACGTAAGCAAAGGAATGGAGGTGAATGGGCTGTGGGACAGGATAGGTTAGAATTTGAATCGTATTGGCTAGGATAGGGGATGTTTATGTAATACTTTGACAGTCCAAGCTCGGCACCCGATTTACCCTCTTTTATTAAGTCTAGACTTTCACAGTGACGTCAAATCAAACAGTCACTCGTTATCAACACGATCTGCTAGACCTCAAGCAGTCATGCATTGCTCATCCGAAGATGTTATCATCGAGGGTCTTAGTTTCGTGCTGCATCAGAGTCGTCGATCGCTCGATATCGACCTCAGCTTTCCGCAACTCGGTGGCAACTCTCTCTCAGCTATATCCCTGTCCAGTTTCTGCAAGCGCCGCGATGTGGCACTTTCTGCCAGTGATATCCTTCGGAGTTCCTCAATTCGCGAGCTGATGCGGTCCACACCCTTCTTTGAACCATTATGCAAGACTCAATCTCCGGAAGAACATCGAAATAAGATACAGCGACTGTCTTGTGCCACTATTTCTACGTCGCAAAAAGAACTAGAGGACTTGTCACTATTCTCAATCGGGAATGCAGCCCAAACGGTCGAGGATGGTTGCCTCAATGGTCATATTGCAGCAGCGTGTCAAACCAAGATCAGTCTCGACATAGAAGCCGGAGCGAGCGATACTCAGAATTTGATGATCCATGATAGCACCAAGTACTCCGGCACTAGCATCATACGATACTGCGAGAAATACAACTCGATAGATATACCGGCGGTCAAGGCTGCATGGCACAGGCTTTACATGCAGGAAGCTGTATTGCGCACGTCTTATTCAGCTGATCTGGAGCCTCGGAAGTGCGTTTTCGATTGGAGTGAGCATGTTACGGACAATTCAGACGAATTTAAAGCATGGCTACACGATCCGTGGGACGCATCGGGGATACAGTCTTCGTGGAAAGTCATCACTTTATCTTCGTCTGAGGTCCAACCGAGATGCGATACGACCAGTGTAGTTATTTGGATCATCCATCATGCACTTATAGATGGATATTCAGCCAAGCTGCTCCTCACGAAGCTCCGAGAACTAACTGCCGGTCGCTTTGTCTCTGCTGGACCTAGCTATGCAGACGTTCTGAAAGCAATTCCAACCATTTTGCAGACAAAAAATCCACCGGGAGCGTCATTTTGGTCACAACATGAGGAGCTGTACCGTACAGCTGCCATAGATATACAACTACCTCCACCTGTTAACCATCGAAAAGACCTCGGAGTTAGAGAATATCACATTCCATTGGGCTTGAATACTCAGATGATCAGGGATGTAGCCCAAGCTTGCGGGGTCACTCCAGCTGCATTGTTATACTCTGCTTGGTCGATAGTGTTATCACATCTTGTTGACAGCGATACTGTCGCATTTGGTGTTGCCATTCTAGGGCGCGATCTACCTCTAATGGGGATTGAAGATGTCGTCGGCCCGCTCATGAAAACACGGATGCTTGCGATCGCAATCTATGAAGGCAAGACTGTCAGAGAATTCGCATCTGACGTATTTCAGCACATAACCAGCCATAGTGAGTACCATTTGACAATGCCAGAAAGCCTTTTAGAAAGGGGGTTTCAGTCTGCATTTTTCACGGAGGTCGACCTTGAGCCCCCAGCCTTGGAGTTTTCAATAGATCCTGTAGAAAAGCCTACATGGACGCACGAGAGCGCGATACCAATGACAGTCATTGCCAATGCAGAGACGACAACTTTTCAATACCGGAAGAGTTGCTTTTATGGTACAAGTGTCGAACAAGTGTCTCGCTTGTTTGAGCATGTTGTTCAATCATTTGGCAGGCTAGATATGTCCTTACGCCTGTTGAAGAGGAGCTTAATCACCCCTGAAGAATTGTTGGCTTTGAATAACTATGAGAACTTCTTTTCGATCTCAACAAAACCGATCTATATTCGGGATGACCTTGTCACCTTGTTCGAACGCGCTGTGGCAGAGAACCCTCACTTACCTGCTGTTCAAGTTGGAGACAGGGTCGTGATATATTCCGAATTAGATTACCAAATCGGTGTCGTCGCCCATGCTCTGAAAGCTTTCTTGACAAGCAACCAAGAGATCGTATGCTTAAACGCAGATCGCTCACTCAATTGGATCATAGGAATATTCGCCATATTGAAGGCTGGTGCTGTGTACTGTCCTCTCGATCCCAATCTGCCAGCCGAGACAAGGGCCTTGACAGTCAAGAATAGTTCGGCTAATATACTCCTCTGTGGTAGTCACACCACGTCGTATCAAGAGACACATTTCGCGAAGGTGTTGGGAATAGAGGCCGTATTGACCACGGCAGCTTCACTCGAACGATCAGTGTACCCTCGCCGGGCTATACCCAATCCCTCCGCTGCAGCATATGTTTGTCATACGTCTGGGTCTACAGGAGTCCCGAAGGGTGTTATATGTTCCCATGAAGGTTTGGTAGCTTTCCAAAGCGATCTGGAAGTCAGACTATTTGCACAGCCAGGAAGAAGGATCTCTCAAATCATGTCTCCGGCCTTCGATGGATCGATACACGAAATTTTTTCGGCTCTTTGCTATGGTGCTACCTTGTTGCTTTCCGAGGGACCAGACGTCTTGAATACTCTGCATTCCGCGCACTCGGCTCTGATGACACCGTCCGTTGCCGAGGTGCTAGATCCAAGTGACTATCCCCAACTTACTCACGTGGGTTTTCATGACATACTTGGCCTACATATTTATCAAGTGCGCCGCTTGCTAACAGCGAAATATTTTCATAGGTCTATCTCGTTGGAGAACCAGTTAAACAGTCCTTGAATGACCGTTGGGCGCGTTGCAAGGCAACATACAACATGTGGGTAATTCCCATAATCCGTAACATACAGGCCGTATAGAGCTATGTCAATCGTCGAAAATCAATAGAAGCATACTTACAATCGACTTCATAGGTACGGTCCTACCGAAGGAACATGCGGCGCAACGATAGGTCGGCTCCGCCCAAGTAAGGAAGTCACTATAGGGCGTCCACATCCCACAACTCGGTTGTACATTTTGGATTCGAAAGCGAGGCGTGTTCCCTTTGGAATAATTGGAGAGATCTATCTAGCTGGGGTCCAAGTCTCACGGGGGTATTTGAACATGCCTAAGGAAACGGCGGCTCGATTCACCCCAGACCCCTTTTACCCCGAAAGCGACGAATACATGTACAAAACTGGGGATCGAGCATACTGGACATCTGAAGGAGAAATTGTCTGGCTTGGTAGAGTCGACCGGCAGATCAAGCTTAGGGGTTTCCGTCTGGATCTTGATGATCTAGAGATCCGCGCGGCTGGTGCTCACGAAGAGATCAAGTCAGTCGCCATGGCAGTCCATCGTGATTATATCGTGGCCGCAGTCAAACCCAGCACACTGGATCGCAAGTCCATCACTATGTCTTTTGCCAGGGTATTGCCGGCCTATGCACAACCGCGACACGTTATTCTGACCGACGAGTTCCCGATGACGAATGCTGGGAAGCTTGACTATAAGCAGATAGCAACACTATCCCACGAGAGTGCTCAAGTGGTACGCCGCACGTGTCTAACTGAGCTCGAGGCGATAATATCCAAGTTATGGCATGAGATTTTAGGATTAGGAAGCTCGGAGCAGATTACATCGGAATCCAACTTTCTCCACCTGGGTGGGAACTCGATGCTTCAGATGACCCTGCTCACCCGACTATCATGCGTTCTCGGAACACAAGTCCCCTTACGACTTTTGATCGAGAGCCACTCTTTGGGTGAACTAGCTACTCGCTTAGAGAATCTTCCGAGCAAGTCGATGAAACAGAGCCCGTTCATGGATTTACTGTCCATTAACGGCAGAATATCGTTTCGCGAGCAAGAATGGCTCACGAAATACAATCTTCAGCCTAAAATTGACACACGATCTTTCAATGTCAGCTCCTTATTTCGATTCGGCCCAAACTCACTAGATTTGTCTCAGTTCGAACTTGCGTGGAACGCGACTCTTCGTCGATACCCAGTTCTCAAGAGCCGTTACTTGACGTTGCAGGGACAAGGGACTGAGGCTTGCCGTCAGTGTACTGAGAAACATCTCGAAGTTAAACGTGTTGGTGAAATAGACGTTGAGGTAGAAGTTAACAGACAGTTCGATCTTAAGCAAGGCCCCCCTATCAGAGTCTTGCTAAGTGATAGCGAACTCCTTGTGGTTGCAAGCCATATAATCGCAGATCTTTCAACTTTTAACATTGTCTTTCGAGATGTCGAAAACCTGTATCAGGGACGCTGTCTCGCTCCGGTCAGGTACTTTTATGAAAACCAGTGCGACCAAGGCCCTAGCCATGCCATAGCCGAGTGCGACTTCTGGAGACAATATCTTGGGGCACCCTCCGGCCACAATAGTAGGAGCCCAGTTCCCATTCGACGACGAAGAGGGTTCAACGGAGCATCTAGATTATACCAGTTATCCAGAGACCTATCGGAAGATATTATCAACAGCACATTGAGGAGCTATGGGCTATCTCACCAGCAGCTTGCTCTAGCTGCACTAGGAATCGTCCTCAATGCCGAAAAAGAAGAGACAGACATAATTCTCGGCACGCCATTCATGAATCGTTCCACTTGTGCGGAGATGGAGACTGTCGGGCTCTTTCTCCAGCCCCTACCTGTGAGACTGAAATACGCAAGCACGACGAACGAGACTGATAGCTGTAAGGGATACCTGAGCGAAGTGCGTCACAGTGCCACGGCTGCGCTCGCTCATTCCATCCCGTGGCACGAGCTCTTGGAGCATCTAAACATCCAGCCCGAGTATCCTGATAACCCACTTTTCGATGTCATGGTTACATTCCACACGCCCGATATGATCGCAAACCTCAGCTTGCCTCAGCTCGTACCGTGCTTCAGCTGGTCGCAAGGGTCCAAGTTTCTACTCATGACCGAGTTCACAGTCATCGGGCAAGGTGTCATGCTTCGAATGGAATACGATACAGACCACTACTCTATCGAGGCCATCGACACGCTGGCCGCAGGTATCGCGGCTGCGCTCTTAATGCTGCTCTCTGGCGCTCCCATATCTGAGATCAAAAAGATTGTGCAATCCCAGGTCTCCAAGTCGAACTTAGCAGAGTTGAGAAATGACCTTTTCGGAAAGCCAATGGTGTGAATAATCTTCATTATAAATTGCCTACGCCATAAGATAGCACTAGATGCACCAGACGAGCATATCTCCATTCAACACATGTCTCTGTAATTGAAGATTAGTTAACGATTTAGCAATACGGTTGAGTCTATGCGTTCTCGATTCAGGAAATAGGCCGGCTAAGTACAATTGGAAAGGGCAAACTGCCGCACTTGGTCAAATCGTTTTCTAAATAGTACAAGCGTTTCCCGTGTCCCTCCTTGGAAGCTCCCGAGCAATACCACAGCCAGCGTATGCACCCATCGCTACTGCGTGCGGAATTATTCTCATCATGCTCGCGCAGTCGCCCGCGGCAAACACTCCGGGGACATTCGTCTGGCAGAACGGCATGGACACTTTGACGCCGGCGAGAGGTGCCGTCTCCAACCCGAGCTGCTGAACAATGTCGGATGTGCAGTCGCTACCGGGGCGGTGTACGAGGAACCCTTGCCATCGACTTGATCCGTCCTCGAAATCGATCATGACCCCGTCCTTACTGGGTTCGGATCGCAGCCCGGCTATCTTCTTAACCTCTACATGAATGCCGTGGTCGGATACTTGGTCCTTGAGCTCTGCAGCGAGAGATGGGTTGCCATCGGTGTAAATCGTGAAGTCATCGGTAAATCGGTGTCCGTCATCGGCAAGTGTCGAAGCCGCAAAGACGGATGCAAGATCATCGACAGCCAGGAGTCCAGCGGACGCCACACCCCGTCGTTCGAACCCAAATTGAAACATACATGGGTAGCTACGAAGAACTATCATCAGCAGCTTTCAATATAACACTCCACTGTCCCATTCTACTCACATGTTCCGGGCAAAGCTCTCAGCATAGCCGGGAATGGAGGGGAAAACATTGGATGATCCAAAAGCTAGAAGTACCTTTCGGCCGATCCATTGCTTGCCAGTCGCGTCGGTGGCCTTAAAGGTCCCGTCCACCATTTTCTCAACTGACTGAATCCTAGCATTGACAAAGTCCACTAAACCCGTCTTCTCCAGCTCTCGGCGAGATGCAGCAAGATTTTCACTGAGTGTTTTCGAGTCCCATGTCGGCATCAGGTGGATTTCGGTGTTCCATGAGTTGCGTGGTTCTTGTGTATCAAAGATAGTGGTTTTCAGTAGAGCACGGTACGTTGTCAAAGCTGCGGATAGACCTGCATGACCACCTCCGATGATGAGGACATCACTGAGCTCTGACATTGCGGACGCAATCACGGGCTATATGTATCAAAGGTTTTTGAATGTATTATAAAATACGTACATATACTCTCATGCCAAAGAAACAAGAGAAAAATATGGAGATTACCCAGATATCTTACAAGAAATGTGTAATCACGTTTTAGTTCTAGACTCTTAGGATCCAAGTATCACCTCGGCATCCGAAGCCATTCTCTCAAGTAGACTCTCTGGATATGCTGAAGTGGTACATTTGGATGAGCCATTTTGTCTTGAGAATAGATGGAAATACATCTTATTTGGTTGCTATACAAATATTCACCTTCAGCATCATGACACCACCTTTTCCATCTTTTTTGTAGAAACTCGAGGTTTCCAGACCTTTCACAATTCTACCAATCGCCTCTTCCCAATGCTCTTCATCAGACGGAGTCCAGCCGGTTGTTGGGCGGCCGACGAAGCTCCACATAATATCAACCCATCTCCGAAGGTCGGGAATCGTGCAGTGCGTTTCTATCGTAGAAGTTCTTATGTTGGCCGGCTGGAAACCACCCTTTTCAAGAGTTGAACTGAGTAATTCGCTGTTGTACCATTCACTGGGCATGCCATGAGACATTGAGACATCTGGACCTCGAAGCTCAGAGCTCACAGCCTGTATGACTTCTTGATGGGGGATCAAACTATTCCAAGTCACCACAGCGATCCCGCCGGGCTTGAGCGTTCGATAGATCTCCTGGGCTGCCTCCAAGCCCGTATTACGAGTGGCGAAGAGGAGTAGGTTCGAGAAAGAATGAGTGAAAGTGTTGTCCGGAAACTCCAGAGACTCAGCGGGCATCTGTTTAACTTGCACGGGCCATCCATGGGTGCTTGCAGCTTTCAAGCAGCTATCGACTTGGGTCGTGTCGATATCTGTAGCTTCGATTTTGATTGTTGGGGGAGGGTTGGTCTCCATGATCTTTTCGATCACTTGCCCACTGCCGCATCCGTTATCATGAATTACTGCATCTGGCGGAAAGGGTTCAATGAGCTTGAGGAACTCCTCGGCTATCTGAGTCGTCGAATCACCAACGATCTCCTGGTAAAGGTCTGCATTGGGTGCATGTGCCTGCTTTGGGACAAATTGCATCTTTGCTTCAAAGGTGAACAGAGGCTTTAAAGTATCACAACATTATCAGATGAGGAGGATTGCAAATCGTCAGGACCACTGACATGGCAAAATCAACGTAGGTATCAATACCCGCTTAGGAGGATCGTTCAGTGATTGAGAGAATATATTCTGTCGGGTAAATTTTTTGGCCTACCATTTGGACCCCTGCTATAAGTCCCTAAGTGGCTTAAGTCAGTGGACATGAACTTCCAATGGTAAGTCATGTTCTCTCTCCTGCATTAGTCGACGTCCGAAGTATTATTGGTAGACAAATTTTCCACTGGGCATGAAGTGCCGCTGCCAGCTCTCACACAGCTATCGACGATCAGATCCCACACCACCTCGATGGACATCTTTTCCCGAACAGTTTTCTCTAAAATAGAACCAAAAAATAAGGTTACCAAAACGGTTGCAGATGGCATACGATACAGTCAACGCAGCCGTACTCCCTCTGGTGCTCGTTTTTCTCCTCGTCTGGTTATCCAACAGATCTAGCACCGCTAAAGTCGAGGCTGACTGGGTGAATTCAAAATGGCTCCCACGTATGTTCTGGACCAAGCATGCCCACGAGTATGCAGAAGCCGGATACGCACAGGTAAAATGGACTAAGGAGCCGTATATTTTCATTGGAAGGCAACTGATTACAATGTAGATCAGCAAAAAGAAAGATGTCCCTTTCAAAATGACTTGGTGGGCAAGGGAAAACATCTTCTTACCACCGAAATATCTCCAGGATCTCAAGACTGCGGACGAATCCAGCTTGTCCTTCCTCAAGAATATCTGTGATGTGTGCCATTCCTTCGCTGTATGCAGTACCAAAATTAATCTTTTCCTAACATATGTAATTGCCACAGGCTTTCAGTTTGGGATACAGTGTGGGTGACTTGTACGAAGGCAGCCCAAACATCATGATTGATGTTGTTCGTAGGAAGTTGAACTCAAATCTTCGTATGTCAACAGACAAAACCTTATCCAAAACTACTTAAGCCGCGCTAAATCTGATTGATACAGTCACCGTCACTCCAATACTGGCAGATGAAGCTGAATTTGCCATTTCACAAGAAATAGGAAAGTGTGAAGGTTTGCCTCCCAGTATTGGAAACTTTAGTCATATTAACGAACAATGGGAAGTAGAGCTAATCGTCTCATAGAATGGAAAGAACTAAATGCGTCGGACGTCATTGGGCGCATCATGCACCGAATGACCTCACGTGTTCTTGTGGCTCAAGAGGTGTGCCGTGACAAGAAATATTTGGACGTATCTCTATCGTTCATGAATTCGGTTATGGTGACAGCACTGGTAGCAATCATGCTACCGTTGGGCCCATTTCGTGGTCTTTTCACAAGAGTACTTGCTTGTTTCCACAAGCGACGGCTACAAGCTACCGTTGACATCGTGCAGCCGATCGTGGAATGGAGGCTGAGAGAGCTTGAGACAAATCCTGAAGCCAGCCATCCTGACGCCATTCAGTGGGCCATAGAGCTTGCTGGGGATGATCCCGCTGAGCGTAACCCTCGCCGTATCACACTAAACACGTTACAGAACATCTGGGCCGCTAGCGCGGGTCCGGCAGTCTCCGTGACTCAGATGATCTACCAGGTCTTGATGATGCCGGAATATCTAGAGCCTCTGACAAGAGAAGCACGACAGGCTGTACAAGAATACGGATGGAGCGACAAAGCCATGAACCAGATGGTTCTTCTCGACAGCTTCATCAGAGAATGCAACCGGATGTATCCACTTGGATCCATCACCGGCGCACGAACGGTGATGGACAAGAGCTTCAAGTTTCATGACGGATTGGTCCTCCCGAGAGGCACTCGTGTGGCATTCCCGATAGGAGCCATTCAGAAGGATGAACGATTCATAGACAATGCCTCGTATTTCGATGGTTTCCGCTTTGCATCCGCGGACGTGGAGTCATCTAATAAATACAGCAAGGCGGCCTCTACGATTAACGTCACAAACCTGGTGTGAGTTAAATACTTCAACTGTCACGCCAGTTGAATGCTTGTCCCATACTCCAGATCATTCGATTTTTGACTGTCATGAGTTTTGCTGACCTTTTTACGCTTACAAAATAGTTTCGGTTACGGAAAACACGCATGTCCAGGCAGGTTTTATGCAATCAGAAAAACGAAGATTATCTTCGCCAAGATCGCACTTTCTTACGAGTTTGACTGGGCAACTATCCCGAAAGCACGACCGAAAGAGTTCCCCGCCGAGGGCCAGTTCGCGGCGAACTTGTCACAAAGGATCAAATTTAAGTCACTCTGAGTTGAAAGCTAACATTTCTTAATTCCATAGGTAATTAAAAAAAAGAAAAAAAAAAATAGCTTACTTGCATGTCAGCTACGACCTCTTACTAGATTGATGAGTGATTATGCAACCAGAGCTTCTAGTTTAGCTCTGGTTGAAGGTCTTCCTCGTAACACTCTATTATTAATTACGACTTACATAGTAATCTCACATACGGAGGCTATAAAGCAGCTAAAAACTCAATATACTTGTGAGTACCTAAAGCACCTAATACCCGTGGCACTCGTTATGCGCAACTAAGATGCATCGGTGTTGATTGGTTTGTTGCAAACCCGCTGTTGCGCTTGTACTTGGGCAAACAGCCACCGACTAACCTACGGACGTAGTATTAGAGAAATCAAGCCGATTTACCGAGGTTGGGAGGGGGTAAAAGACACCCTAGTAATACCCTACCTACCTCCGTAGGGACGTCGTTTCGTAGCGATTAAACAGCAGCAATTTCGCGCAGTACTGGGGCTGAAAGTACCAACTAGAAATTCGGTTGGTTTAGGGATGGCGTTGAGTCCCTCATGCTTAGTGCGATACCTCTGCCAGATACCTCTGCCAGATACCTTTGTCCCTTATTGAACCTTTGTGCGTAGTTGGGTGGCTCGGCGTCCTTTCACGCTAGGCCAACATTTGTAACGCACAGATTCTAGGTCGTCGGCAACCGAGGGCCAATCCCATAATAGAAAGTGCTACAAGAATATCATTTCCAGTTGGCTCAGGTAGCCAGGCTAAAATCAGCCCATAAGTATTGGTTTAGATATGGCGTATGCCTCGGTATGCTAATAAGCTTACATTCAGGTGCATCCCTGAAATAATGTATGTGGGGCATATCCTTGAGTACTGAGTATTGAGGTGTATGTACTTATTACTCCCGAAACTCATCTGGAGATATATATCTGGGTTACAGTTGACCTGTAGTGGTCATTTTCCTGAATGAATTGCGAGATCTGGTTGTTGAGATATCAACTTGTCTAAAACTCGTTACAAGTAACGAACCAGGGGAATCCATATACCAACTCTTAGGGATGCACATGTATACTGAAGATGGGAGGGAGTTGAAGTTTTGGACCCCCTTCAGAAATCGAGGTTTGACAAGGGCGTATACCGCCCCCAAAAACTCGAGGGATCAGTCAACCTGAGGATTCCCGCCCCCCCCCCCCCCCATGTCATCTGAGGGTAACTAACCCTTTTTGGCAATATCCGACTTTCCGATATTACTTGCCATAACTGTGCTACATCTGCCACGTCTGTAATATCTCCTACAACCCCAATATTCAAGATATTATTGTGCGAAAGGGCCAGCTAGGGCGATGACACGTCCCGAAGGGACGTGGGCCGAGTTCCCAGAGGTCCAACCCGTATAGTTTTGGAAGGTTAACCGCGAGGCGAGATGTTATGGCTTGCGTGTGTAACCAGAATTACCAAATATGGTTAATTATCCTTAGATGACATGGGGGGGGGGGGGGGGGGAAACCACAGGTTGACTGTATTCTTCCAAAAACTCGTACTATTTTCTAGCGTCAGCTCGGACCATGACCTCCATGGGGACTGGCGCCGGCAGTGCCTCTGAAGTTTTCAATGAGAAACTCTCACTGCTCATTCCGTTCATGGCGGAGCCTCATCTCTTCATGATAAAACGCGACTTTGAAATCTGGGGAGTCCGAGCTTGATGCTAGAAGATAGTACATGTTTTTTGCCGTACTCCGTACTCTCCGTAAGTTTTAGCCTTTAGGACAGTTACCCTTGTCGCCAAGCACATGTGGGCGCTATCCGATCGGTCCCCGCTAAGCCTAGGTAAGCGGCCCTAAAGGGTTAAACCTCTGGTGGACCCTCCTGCACTCGCGGGCTCCTTTGGAGAGGGCGAGAAAGGATGTTCCAGTCAGAAACCCCTGTTCCAGGCGACTAAACGCCAGATATTCACCTTCAGCGTCGGAATTATTAAAAAGAAAAAAAAAAATAGAAAACCGCTAAAATCTCTAAATCAAGGAAAGTATTTATCTCTATTTTGATTTTGCTATATAATTGAAATATGTTGAAAAAAACGAAAAATAACATTTGCTTAAATTTTTGATATTGTTTTTGATCCCGGAAGTTCTCTATTTTTATTTTTCCCATAGAAAATCAGCTAGAACAGGGGTTTCTGACTGGAACTCCCTTTCTTGCCCCCTCCAAAGGAGCCCGCGAGTGCAAGGAGGGTCCACCAGAGGTTTAACCCTTTTGTAACCATTCGGCAACAACCTCGTTAGCTCGCACTCGGCCTCCGACTCACCAATCAAGCGAGCCATTGTAGTCTCAGCGCCGCTCGGGAAGCCCAGCTCACCATTCCTTGAGTATCACCTTCCGAGATTGTCATCAACAGTGAGATGGCTACTCCGGATTCCATCACAACTCGTAATTGCTGGCGAATTTGCGCAACAAACGCTGCACTATTACAAGCAGATGAACATTTCCTCTAGCGAACCTTGCTCTGGGTTTATTGTCCTTGCTAAGGTCACGTGATCGCGTGGTTGAGTCTGGTTGAGGCTAGAGACGTTGGCTAGGCTGAATCAATCATTCCTGTCGATTTTTTGGTTCTTTGTTTACAAGTGAATAAGGACAGTGGTGCCAACTTCACAGGAATCTCAAATAGGCTCAAGACAGAAACAAATTCATATTGTCCTCGTCCCAAGACAATTGCGACGGCGAGTGAAAGGAATGTACATAGTCTTCCATCCCTAAATAGGTTTAGTGGGATTTTAGAATAGGCGTTTAATCTAACATGATTTCCCATCAAGTCTTTACGAGCTTCGCTACGACATCATGCAAATTCTCACGCGGCACGCCCAACTTGTCATTCCAGAGCGTTTCCTCATCCGCGAAGTTATTGCCGTATCCGGGGTTGTAGACAGCCACCTTCAAGAGTCGGGATGCTTCCATGAAGTTTTTCTGCGCCAGCGCCGCTTTCCCTTCGGCGGTCTCCTTCTCGGTCGTGGTAAGCGTAATCGTGTACTTAACTCCCTGAGCCTTCTCGAGGGCCGACAGGATCTCATTCTGAGAGACTTCAAAAGAGGAAACGTAGACGTATTCGTTCTCTGTGATCTCTGGATTTCTCAGCACCCCCAGCACAGCTTTAGCCACAGTGTCGCGGGTGGTACTCGAAAACTTATGCACCCCATCGTCGAAGACTGTTGCTTTGTGCTTCTTGATGTCGATACCCATGAAGCCGGTAGTCAGTCCACTTTGCGATCCAGTTAGTACAACTCGGAACTACGCTGTAAGAAGGAATTGAAGCCAATTATATAAAACCCACATGTCGAAGAAGATGTTGGTACAGATAGCAGTCCACGAGATCCCCCCGCTCTCTTTGGCTTTCAGGTCACCGATCACCTTCGCCTTGGCACCTGTCATCGGGAAGATGGATATCGTGTTGGAATTACGAGTGTTGCTGCCGAACTCTGAAGGGATGAAGCGCTTGACGCCGGCCTTCGCGGCCGCGTCGATGAACTTGCCCTCCTGCCCCATGAGCTGGAAGCCGGTCGACATGACGACGGCATCCTGGCCCGCGAAGGCCTGCTCGAGCTCCTCCTGCGGGTAGTTATCGCCCACCCTGATCACCTTGACGCCATTCGGTAGTTCGGCAGTGGTCGAATTGCGTGATATAACCGTGACGACGAACTCCGGATCGACCTTGACGGCTTCGACGATGAGGAAGCCGAGGTGCACAGGGCCGGCCTTCGATGCCTGTTCCGCGCTTCATTAGCGAGCCGTTGAACTATTGGAACAATATATGATACGCACGCCGACTATGGCGATGTTCTTCAATGCCATGTTGCAGTGAGCAAAGTGGTGTCCTTTTCCTTTTTTCTTTTTTCTTTTTTTGGTTCTTCAAGCCAAGTGGGAGAGAAGGAAGGAAGGTGCAGTTTTCGCCAAAACCCTCGAACATTTATGGATAGGTTGACACCGTTTACGACATTTCCCCGCTGGCCCCTGACACCCAAGAGCTGGTTCAAGTTGCAGCTTATACGGACTACAAAGGGTAATGTTGATATTACATAGCCGCGCTATCATAGCTGAGCATTCTCATCTACCCGAAGCTTAACATGTCGTCTACTTTGTAAGCAAAAGACCTTGCATTACTTTACCACAGCTTATCCTACTACATTATTTGCTACCTCGCGAAGTAGCAATAGCTTTATTGAGAGCGTTGGATATGGCGATGCTATGCTATAATTACCGCTCTTAGCTATAGGCTATAAGGGATTGCTATAGGGGGCTACGGGGGCTATAAGGCATGGCTTTAATGGATTTACAGGGGTAATGAGGGGTAAACTTAGCTACATGTATGTTGGTGGTAGCGATATGTTACTTTGACTTCTTATTGCAAAAATGGCGTTCTCAACTTACACAATTAGGAGGACGTAGATCAATCAATTTACTAAGGCGATAATGGCAATTAATCAATTTAATTGAATCAATTTGCTATAACGTATAGGAACAGAAGAGCAGGAACCTCTCATATAGAGAAAAGTAGCCTTTATACCGCGGGGTAGCTCTTAATCACTTCGGGTTTAGTGCATAGGTAGGGGGGTTAGAATGAAACTTTTTAGGGGATCCCTTTTGCCGGGTCGCTTTCAACCCTATGCTTGAAAAGTGTACTATTCTTTCTAGCTGTTCATCCCGGTTGGTTGGTAGCATACTAGCCTACAAGCACCGCCCGTGTCTAATGTCGAAGCCTCTCAATCCGGCAAAGTGGCGATCGCGGGACTGCGAATAGTGCCCGCCGCCATGAAGCTGTCCGTCTCATAGCGTCCCTTGGCGGGCGTCAGCCTCCAAGATCACAAATGGCATACCTGAAACTCGAACTTAGCTGCTACCATCGTCTTGATGTCCTCTGCAGGAGGGACAGGTAGACAGGCCCCCACAGTGGTAGAAGAATCAATGACAGTCCCTAAGAACACACTAAGAGATGAAGCACTCATCTACGAATACAAATCACACTTTCACGAGATGGATAATCAAATGAGCCAAATGAGATTGGAATAAATAGACATTCGTAAGGTCATCAATACTCCGCCAGCTTCACGGAGCCGAATCAGAACATCTCTCTAGCAAAACAATCATGTATCTACAATAAGAACTTTTTTTTCTCGATGCATCCATGATTTGGACCCTATAATCCGTGCGCTTAAACCGCGCTACCTCCCGAATGAAGTGATACCGGCTTGTCATGGTGGGAAAGCGGGTATGAATTTTCCGACGAGTGGATTTTGTGACTCGTATCGTCACTCTTGGAGGAGTCTGTAGTCCCGAAACGACTGCGCAAAGACTGGAAGGCGTTCGATAGGATCGTGCCAAGGCTCGCCTCGCGCAGTAGAGTCGGAAAGACCGGGAAGCTACTAACAAGAATGCCGATGCACATCTCCACGGTTCTGCCGGGCAAAGGAGTAAGACATGGTCAGACAGTTATACCATGAGTTCAGTGATGAGAATAGACCTACAGTACTGAAGCGCGCGGAGGGACCGTGTATGTTTGGTCGACTATGCCTATACCTTGATCCGTCTGGAATCGGTAGTAGATGCCGAGAGAGCTGAGCGCAACGGCACTGTTGGAACTCTTATTTTAGTTCTGCTGGCGCATTGCCTGGTGGAACACTGAAAACTCACGCTAATCCCACACCGAAAATGCCGACCACACCCATCTTCTTAGCCAAGGGCATGTTCAAGGTGCTCACTAATCCTATTGGCAGTACGAGAATATACAAGTCGGTGGCCAGATTGATGACGGCGAGCGCATAACCGGTATCAACAACCACCTTCAGGGCGGTAGAGCCGACGAAGAGGAACAAGATGACGAGGTATATAATAGTGACGACGATACACCCCGCGATGATGGCCCATTTGAATCCCGACCTCACAGAGAAAAGCCGGTAGAAGAGGAGAAGGAGGCTCAGCTTGATCAAAAGATAAGCCGGCTGCTGGATCTTGGCTCCGAGCTGCTGCTGTTCTATTACCCACTCGTACGTCGCTAGGGACATGTCCCACTGGTGTCGGGCGCCGCCATGAGTGAAGAGGTAGTCCAGGAGGCCGATGTAGGTAGCCGTGAAGGCGAGGCCACCGACGAGGCAGGCATCGTCGAGCCCAGGTCTCCGCTGTATCGCGAAGCGGACGTAGAGCTTGAGTGCGACGCACAAGGTAGCGAGGACGAGGAAGACGGTGCTGACGACGAGATAGACCTTTGCATTATTTACTGGACTGTTGAAGTCGTACACGCCATTTGGGGAGACGCTGGCGGGCGTCGTGTTGAGATTCGGGAATCTGGAGGCCATGTTCTTCTCGGTTTAATTAAGTCAGCTGAGCTGTGGCGTCATTGAAATCATTCAGTAGAGGGCATAGGAGATTGCTCAAAACCCGTTGGCTTTTGCGCAAGTTTCGTGGCTTGGGATCCTCCAATTGAAGGGTTGTGAAGAAAAGAAATAAAATTAACAACTCAGCAACCAACATACCGAAAGGACACGATAGCAGACGGTGACAATCGCAAATGATCTGGATTGGGTGTGGCTGCTCTCGCTAATGATGAATTTATGCGCGTATTGTGTGTTTAGACTAAGAATGACAATAGAGGCAGAGCCGAACCTGGAACTAAAGGATTAGTAGGACTCGGCGACAGACATGATGGCGAGATACATTCGCAGAGAAATCTCTTGGAGTCCTGTATATGGGCCCTATTATGCAGATTACTGTTTTCTGTATCGTGGTGGGTAGGGTTACGTCGAGTGGTCCAAATATAGACCACTATGCAATGGTACAATATTAAAGTCGGCGATGTCGTGAAAAAGGGACGTTCGATCTGACGTGCAACCCTTCAGCAGAAACTTCCCCACGGCCTATCTTTACTCCGTCTCGCCTTCCGGGGTGAACTGTTACATGACTGCATGGCACATTGGACAGGTCTTCCTCTAAGTCGCATTCAGCTGAAGCGTCACCCTCCCCCGCCCTTTCTACCCCTTCTTCTCTCTCTCTCCATATCACAAGGGCATAGCACAGTATTCTGAGCTTGGGAATAGCTTCATGTTCCTAATGCTCTAAAAATTGGCTACGGTATCAAAGGAAGTGTTATTTCCTAGGTTTCCTCAGAGGGAACAAGACCTGGACAGCATTTACACATAGGTATATGCCTCCACATTCGTATTGCCCCGCTCCAGAAGTGGAATCCGTATAACACTTCAGGACGGCGTCAGCGTAGTATTGCGTCAAGTTGAAGGGAAGGCCACGGTAGTATCACCGATGTAAATCCAGCTCGGTTGAAACGTCAGAAGTCTGTCCCTATCTTGATAACTATCAATAGAGGACCGACCGTACAGGTTAATAGCCCCTGGAAGAATGTCACAAAACCGTGATTTGAATTCGCATCTTCGCATACCTACCATTCAGGGTGTCTATCCGGTCGCTTATACCTGCTAAAAATGGCGCTTTGCGCAATGTTTCTACTATTGCTGTTAGTGCCGCCGCCGTTGTTGTTTTTCACAGATGAATTTCTTGAATTGTAATATTTGGGATAGTCTGTTCATTTGAGGGCTGGTGATCAAGGGAACGGAAGTTCTCACCCTAAGCTTATCCCGCCTGTTCGAAAAGCCGGCTCTCCCTGTCTCTACTGCCACCCAGCTAGTTCAGAACGGGACAGCGCCGGCGGAGGTAGGTAGGGTATTAGGGTACCATGTCAGGTATTGCGCTCGATAGTGCTGTTGTGGGAGGCTTAAGCTGTGTGAAAACTGCTACGAAACATATGCATACCTTGTAGTTACCTTGGGAGGTTACTATTACTCCCTCGCCATGCGCCGTAGGAGACAACAAATTTCAGGTCTTGCAGGGGTGGGCTCCTCTGTTACATCCAGGTATTCTTTAACGTTCGACGATCGATCGGGGTCCGGGGATATATGCATGGATCTTTGGAGGGCCAATATCAAAGTACGGCCAAGGAACAAAGATGGAGGGCTGAAACTGCGGATGTACGTATGTAAGCTCAGAAGGATCAACAGAGTAAGAATTAGTAGATAATTTTCGAACTTCAACTGATCATGCAGCCAATACCATAGTGAGACGTCGGGCTATCTTGCCCATCGCCCTAGCAGCCGATGTAGGCGGCGATACGCTAATCTATGTAGATACGGAACGGAAAGTGCGCCTTGGAAAAGAACCAGGGGGTTGGTTGTCGCTGGGACTCTGGCTGCAGGGTCCACTCTTTTCCAATGCACGGTACCTAGCTTACTACCTACCTAGGTACCTATATACTTCGTAAGATCCTCAGGATCACTGATGTCATTAGGGCCCAGGGCATAGGTACATAGATCAAGCCTAGATGTAGCAAAGTCCTAGTTTCCCACCAAAGCCCCCTGGTCCAATACTACGTACAGACTGGTTTAATTGGTAATGATGGGCAAACCCCGAGCCAGCCCTCGGTTACCGTAAAAAATAAAACTAACCAGTAAACAGCCCATTGTGACAGCAAGTGACGAGATGTATTCGATTGGGAATGTCCAGTAGGAAACGAGGGCTCTGCTCCAACCAGGCTTGATCTATGTCCCTATGAGGGCCGTAACATCAATGATACTGGAGACCTGTAGCTTAAGACATTTGATAGACGAGCTAACCCGGTTCTGAGTCTAAGTATAAGGCAGCGTTTTCAGCTTTTAATTGTATCGATAAGCTTAAATTGACGACAGACGAAGATAGCACAGGCCGTATGTGTTACTTCTAAAACGGCCGATCAATATCGGTATTCACCTAGATAGAACAACTAGAAGCCAATGTTGTCAATTGGATGAGTAATCATACCTTTTATCATTCCGGAGTACGTATTACTACGTTCAAAATATAGTCTGAAACAAAAATCGTTGATCAGGTCTACATTACGAGAAACGAGAGGGGGGTTGACGATGACCAAGTTGCTATAACTGCATAAAGGAAATCACTATAGTACATTGTGCCAGGTTTCATTCAGGTCGTTGGCTGCCTGGGACAAAATCCTCACATGGACCCAGCCACATGATATCTCACCTGCATATGCAGCCTCCCCTGCCGCGGGGTACGATTCGCCGATTTAATTGAAATCGTTGGCCCAGTGGATTGGGTATCCTTGTTAGAGGCAAGCAATTAAAAGCCCAAACAGGCGATGAGCGGGGCCACTGTGGACATATCTCATCGAAGGAATATATGCATATTCGGCATGCATATGGCACCCAAGCACCAACTCACGGTCTAGCTGCCTCTTCGGTACCGATCCACAAAGGCAACTACCCCACCCTTCACTCCTCCCCGCACATACTATAACGCCAGTGTTACTTCAAGTTGGGGACGAAGTTACGACGCCAGCGTGATGCAGACTTGGGGGGAGAAGAGCATGTTGGTATGCGTAATAAAGTGGCGGTGTGCTTAACAATGCAATATTGGAACTGCTCGTGACGTTGAGCCTACCCATCTTGAGAGAGCGGGATTCTGAGAGTGCGCCCTCGCGGTCTTTTCACGCGAGTTCGGTCGAACAATCTTGGCTTGTTGGAAGTCGCGATTGGCTGTGCCTAGGTACTTGCTGGCACTGAAGTGTCATGTATGGAACTTTATACCGTCAAACCCCTCTTGAGAGAAAGAATATCAACGCTTTCAACGCTATTTAGATCTAGACACTTCTCGGTACTAGTCGCGATCTGATGGAGCGTAGTAAGGGCGCCCGTTATGCCTCGACCGTTATCAAGCTTCGTAGCGCTTGTCAACAGTGTTGCACGGCAAAGGTAGGTAGTAAACTAAGTTGCCTCTCTTATGGAGATAGCAACGCGAAACTGACGGGTTTTCTCTCTCTATTAGGTCAAGTGCTCTGGCGAAAAGTCAGGGTGTGAGCGCTGTCGGGCCTCAGGCGCCGCCTGCGTCTATTTGGAGTCAAGGGTAGGCAAGGTCCCAGGGATCCGAGCCAGAAAGAACCGAGATGGCACGGCCAAAGATCGGCATTGTCTCAACCAGCCCAAACCGCCAGAAGCGCCGCAGCCGGTCACTCCGGCGACCTCGTCGACGACGGAGCCAAGCAGCGCCCTAAATAAGGCTACCGACCAAGCAAACGATTCCATGTGGTGGTCCCCGGACTGGTATGCGTCGCCCTCGAGCTCCGAGAGCATCACGGCCCTGCTTCCGAATCAATCCGCAGAGATGCAGCTCCAACTTGACGGTTCCGACGCCTTCCCGTCCCCATTTGATCCCATCGGGGAGCTCGACGCCGCCGGCGACGATCTTCACTTAACCGAGATTGACGGGGAGTATGAGGAGGTAATGACGTCCGACTCATCGCCCTTCGACATGGCAGATACGTCATCCTCCCAGCTCTCGCATATCCAGCAGCCGACCCCGCTGGCCGTGAAGAGCGGCCTGCGGGCCCGGACAGAGACGGATAGCCGGTGCTGTCAAGACTGCTGCCAGATCATGATGGAACTAGAACGGTACATCATGCTGGACGTGAAAGACTGCAATATTGCCATGGGTATCACGAAGCAGGCGCTGGATAAGATAGTTCAGCTAGTAGCCATGCAGGAGGGTCTGGCGAACTTGCGGTGCCTCATGTTCTTTGCCACCCTACTGACGCAGATAATAGAGCTTCTTGAGATAGGCTTATCGGCTTTGACGGCCGAAGAGGCCCGCCAGCAGAGGCGGACGCTGGTGGGGGGCTCGATTGGCCTTGGGTTTGATGTTTTCTCGTTAGAAACCGAGGCGCAGTCTTCCTTTCGGTCTCAAGCGATACTGAAGCAGGTCGAAAAGGCCACTGAGATCATGAGATCCCTCAAGTTGATTGCGGGCTTGGGAGAGGGCGTAGTGTCAACCGCTGATGGGATGACAAGTGAAAGTAAGGTTCTAGGAGAGTATTATCTAGAGGTCGAAAGAAAGATTTCGGTCCTCACACAAAATATATCCGGCGAGGGTCCCCGGGATAGATCAAAGTAGAGGCAGGCCGCGGTGTGCTAGGTATTTCTAGTATGTATCTCAACCCCTGTGGTTAGAGTTTTGGCTTTGTCTAGTTTATTGTACATACATGAAGCTGTAATGATGCTCCCACCTTATTCTTGACCTATGCTTTCAAGCAGTGAACAGGCAATGGCATGACATCATACTTGACAAGCAACGAATGCTCTTGGCTTTGGCAACCGGAGATTGTGAGCACGAGTTTCACAGGAATCGGTCACATGACTGCTGAATGGCAAGTATCAATGGGTATAAAGCCAGTGGCATATCCCATACTAGTAGGGAGTAAATATCGCTTCCCCACAATAAATATACAGAACCTAGGCACAAATCTCGTAACTATGGGGGAGGGATCGAACCAAAACTCGGACTATGCCATGGGCGGTGATGCCGCAGAGCTCCAGCGTCTCACATTGCAACATCAGCTACTGAAACAGGAGATGGGAGACGCCCTGGTCTTTGCTCCTGTTGATTTCTCCAATGCCGGACTACGCGTTTTCGACAGCGGATGCGCTGACGGTATGTGACTACTAACTCACTTACCCCTGGCAGGTCACCATTACACCCTTTTTCTTACTCGGAGGTGGTTACAGGTACGTGGCTGCGTGACCTACGCAGCGAAATTTCGGGCGGAAACCTTGCCCAATTTGTCGGCATCGATATCCAGCCGTCTTTCTTCCCATCGGACTCTCCACCTTGGCTGCAACTCCACAACCATCCTATGCAGCAGGAGTTTTCAGCTGAGTGGACCGGCATGTTTGACCTCGTTCATATGCGATATGGCCTCATTGCCGCCGCCGAATCGGGACCGGAGAAAGTCATTGCCAATCTCGCGACTCTGCTCAAGTCCGGTGGATGGATGCAACTGGTAGAGGCCGACTGGACGGACACGAGCGGCTGCGGACCGGCCCTTGCGGAAGCCTTCGGATTATTCGCCTGGACTTTCGAGGGCATGGGGATAGGTGCCGATTTCGCGAAGAAGATCCGCGATTGGATGTCCGGCAGCTCGTTACAGAATGTGAGCGAAAAGGTCTTTACGGTCCACATCGGGACCCAAAATCCTACTGCCGAGCTGGGGCTCATTGGCACGGATGTGCTCTGCCGGTCTACTCTGTCTATGATCAAATTTGCATCTAGCTGTAAGTTCGGGAGTGCTAAAGTCTTTCTCGCTCTAAACGAAGTGGTAGAAAATTGATTCTGAGACCTGATTCTTGCGCACAGCGGCTCCGGCATCTTCCTCGTCTGAAAGACTGTCGACGTTGGTTTCCCGTTTGGAGGAGGAGTTGTCGACGCAAGGTGGTTCTTTCAAGTTGAGAGCAGTTTGGGGTCAAAATGGGTCTTGAGTTCTTATACCTATCTATAAAACCCCCGACAAGGTATCTTGTCATTAAGCTAGACGGTAATCGGCGGATATATAATGTATGAGTTATTCGTACTTATGGCCGAGCCACTCGGTATCCGATCCCACCCAAAAGCCGATAATGAATCTCGGTACAAGTCTATTGCGTGCCGAATTACTAGGTTACTCGGCTTACAACTACCTGTGAGCCGCAGAATTGCATGAGAGGAACCCATGTCTGCTCCTGAGACCATTCTTTAGATCGACGAGCTTTGTCAATGTCGAAGGATCGGTTGACCGCTGGTAGGCTTTACACCGTGTCACAATTTTTGTTTTGTTTTGTTTTTTTTCTTTTGCCCTCTCACATTACGAGTCGTAGTGCTTCAATAAGCACTGTCTCACAATGTCCATAACTCTTGAAAATGCAAACATCAAGCTCCGCGAACCCAAAGGCTCGCCATGGCCTCACTACTTTCTGGCGGCCCTCCACGTACTCCTATTGGCTGCGCCCCCCTTCCGCCACCGACGTGCCGTCGCTAATATAGGGACAGGGGTGCTGATGGCGCTCTGCTGGCGGCACCCCAACTTCACGACCGACTTTGCGGTTGCCCAGCCCTTCTCCATCGCCTGGTCGACGTACATGGCCACGCTGGAGAAGATCACGCTCCTTCCCGCTGGGCAGACGCCCGAGACGTCGTTCTGGCGTGTAGACAAGCCCGCGCATGAAGCCACGGGGTATGGCGCCTTCAGCCTGAGCAAGATCCGGTGGGCGCTGACGCTGATCTTCAACATGCGCGGCATCCGCTGGAATCACGAGATCAAGAACGTGCCAGCA
Organism: Xylariaceae sp. FL0255; assembly: GCA_022578795.1. Classification (NCBI taxonomy): domain Eukaryota; kingdom Fungi; phylum Ascomycota; class Sordariomycetes; order Xylariales; family Xylariaceae; species Xylariaceae sp. FL0255. Next base: position 102,372 of record MU388935.1, on the reverse strand, counting down.
CTGCCGGCCTCGCAGACGTTGTCCCGCCTGCGCTTTACTGCTTGGCGCCTCGCGGCCGCGGCGTACTACCTCTTCATGGCCGACCTCGCCAGCCACGCCATGGTGCTAATCTGCTACACGGATGAGACGTCGCTCTTGCGCGGCGACGTGAACTCAAAGTATCTACGCATCTGGGACGACCGGAGTCTCGTCTGGAGTTTTGTGCGGGCCTTGACGTTTGGTGTCCAGCCCTACTACATGCTGCAGATGCAGTACACTGTCTTCTCCATCGTGGCCGTCGCGACGACCGCGAGCCGGCCTGCCGACTGGCCGCCGCAGTTTGGCCGGCTCTCCGAGACCACATCCGTCCGTGCCTTCTGGGGCTCCTACTGGCACCAAACGCTGCGGCGGATGTTCGAGTCCTGGATGCGCGCGGCGCGCGACTGGTGCGGCTTCCGGCAAGGCACCTGGCAGTCGCGGTACATTCAGCTCTGGCTGTCTTTCATCATGTCCGGACTCGGTCACGCCGCGTCCGTCTTAATCCTGCCAAGTCCCAAGAACATCACGTTCCAGGAGAGGACTGAGGGACTGCTATTGTTTTTCTTGTGGCAGGCATTTATAATCACGATTGAAGATGGGATCAAGCACGTCTGGAATCAGTGGCTGGGCGGACCGAGGGCCAAGGACCACGTAGTCCCTCGTGTAGCAGGATATATCTGGGTGATTGGTATGCTCTGGTTTTCTATGGGATGGGCTGGAGATGTTTTCTTGCGCATGCGGCTTGCCGAGGAGCCTTTGTTCGGCTCGTCGCCTTCAGGCGCATTTTTGGAAACCTGGATCCCTATGATACGAAAGTATCTCGTCTCAAGTTGAGATCTGGTCCTAGATTCTACTGAAGTGTCACAATTATGTAGTCTAATTCTAGCAGTCGCTGCATTAAAAATCTCATCCGCCTTTCTTTGCGCAGTCAGTTGAGTCCTGATTGGCGACTTCTGCATCCCGTCTTCCTCTTCCAATGGTGGAACCGGACTTTGTCCTCTTCGAAAGGATACTAATCATTAGAAAATTACCTCTATCTAGACAACATTAGTCAAAGTGGTGTACAAAGCTGGTTTGTCCCATAACGGGAATGTTTTCTGCCCAACGCCCCAGTTCGCCGACTCTGGCGCTATTCCAATGTCGAAGTTCCAAAACAGCCTGCTCAAAACCAGACTCATTTCTGCTTGTGCAAGGCTTTATTCTCATCTTGTTAGTAACTCATTCGTCTATCTATATAGCAAATGGCAGCGTGAATGTTTACCTTTTCCCCATGCAATTGCGCGGACCAAGAGAGAATGGCTGATACGCGTCTCTGTCGTCGGCATCATAACGGGGATCTCCAAGCCAGCGCTCGGGAGTAAATTGGTCTGGCTCGATCCATAGTGCCGGCGAGCAATTCGCAGCGCTCTGGGCAACGCTCACACTGTATCCCCCAGGAATGTGATCTCCACAGATCTTGCAACCTCCCGGCGGCGTAGTCCGTGGGAAACCTGCCGGTAGTGGTGGGTACAACCGTATTCCTTCTTTGATCACCGCCTGTAAGTACGGGAGAGAATGTGTCGCCGTGATGGTGATGTCTGTCTCGGACTTGAAAGCAGACCGTATCTCATCGACCAATCGTTCAACCGCATGTGTTGACGATAATAGGTAGAAAAGAATGCCACAGGTTGCAGTGGCCACAGGCTCCGTGCCTGCGTTTACAAGAACTTGTGAGTTAGACTCGATTTCGTCTCGCGTCATGCCCCCGATTTTTTTATTTGCTTCTGTGATGTAGGTTACTGTTCATAAAACCGTGTTAGTCTATGAAGAGACAAATAGAAAGTGATTAGCCTCGAGTAAAAACAGCGAGCAATACGCACTGAAGTCTGGACGGTCACTGGAACGATTAAGCCTCTCTCTAGCTTTGATGACGCAGAAATTGAAGTTCCCCTCCAGATCCTGGTTCAGAGCGGCCCCGATGAAACCCATGAGACCCATAAAGGCCGGGAAGAAGCCCGGGATGAATCGCTCGATGGTTTTGAGCCGAAAGGCCGCTTTCACACCAGCCTGGAGGGTGTCCATCCACCAGTGGGACTCTCCCTTATCCAGACAGCCAAAGGGCTCCCCGAAAGCCAGGTCGCCAAGGATGTCGAAGTAGGTGTACTCGAGCCATCTTGATATGTCAATTGGTCGGTCAAGGCGACGGTCAGTGGGCTCAACATTCTTGCGAAGTCGCTCGATGAGCAAATTGATATAGCTCTGTATGATTACCTCTTGACGCATCAATGCTCTGTCCGAGAGTGCTACTGAGAGGAGGCGGCGGAACCGACGGTGGACTTGTCACTGTCAGACTACGGTTATCAAGCTACATGCACATACCAAGGGATGACATTGGGACTTAGGGGCAACACACCATCGTATGGGGCTGTAATCTACTTCCTTTTAGTATTCTTCTTGATGTAAAGTATGGATAGGTTGGTTCTTGGTCATTACAATTGAGTCGGCACCATTTGGAGCTACCATATAGAAAGAACGATCCTTCTCCAGGTCTGCTTTTCGGCGTCCAAAAGTCTGACCTACAGCACATATGAATACTATGTCAGCTTTGAGAAACAAAACAGCTTCTGAATGCGACTGACCATATATATCCCGCCATGCCTGTGCATTTGCATACGATAGTTCATCCGGGGCTATGCGCAAGGCAGAACCGTACTTCTCATGCAATTCAAGTACCTTTGTGCAGTAGGTTCCTCTCCAAAGATGATATGCATAATACAGGCGAGAGACGCGAGCAGGGAGCGGCCCCGGGTAGCGCCTCAAGGGGTGGAAAGCGACGTTATACACTGCCTTACACACCACAGCCGATATCGCCTGTATATCATGTAAGCTGTCGGTTCGCAAGATGACGACGGCTATTAGTCCATTGAGGGAGTAACTTGTTTACCACCACAGCCAATACTTTCTCCCAAGAAGCCATCTTTTTAGTTTCCGGCCCACAGACCGTCAAGTGAAATCTCAGCCTTACGTAGTGGCAACACTGACATGTAATGGGTCCCTTCTATGTTTGGAGTAGCCTCTAGGTAGGTATAAGGTATGCTACACACGTTGATAATATGCCGGCAGTTCTCACAGTTTTACAGGGTATCTCAATGCGCAGGCCTTTGTGGTAGATACAAGTGGCGTCGTCAGCTTCGGGGCCCGACGACCTGCGGGTACTTACAGCTCTACCCCTCCAAAGGGACAAGGGGTTTAATCTTCCCAGGTTTCAGTACAGATATGGATGTAGGTAGGTAGAAGAGTCAAGTCAACTTCCATACCTGTATATCGACCTAAAGACTTACCGGTTCGATTGTATAAACGGTTAGGTGCTCATGGCATAACAGAAATCACATTGGTGTAGTTTACCTCATATGGTCGATTTAAAAAACTCCTAGATACATGTCAAGTTACTATCATATCTCGTGAAGAAAGGCACAATATTGCAGGGGTTAGTACCTACCTCGTACTCGTAAGAGGAGGTAGCTAATAAGGAGATATAAGGTATCCGCCTACCTAATGCAAGGGGCGGGCGGTTATACTATCCGAAGATGATTAATTCCTCCCTTGCATCTAGCAGTGGGTGAGAGACATGCAGCACTGCCTACACGCCTTTCAGAGGACAGGTCATAGTAATTAGTCTCTTTCTCTCTCTCTGCTATCCAGAACCAATAGGTCAATGCAGTGTGGTACGGATTACGGCCTGTAGTATTACCCCTCCTCCGAGACATCACGGAAAGACGGAATCCCGGCACGTCAAGAAAGCAGGCTGTCATCTGTTTGCTCATTCTGTCCATCTTTTCTTCAACTATGTTTTCTACCCCTCTCCGTCAATCAGCCTCTTCCTCACTTAATCCTTCTTAGAATACCTCCTCTGTTTAAAGTGAATTCAAAAACACCTCGCATGTACTGCTTTCCCAAAAGTCTCAGAGCCACGCTTGCAAGAATCTTTCGGCGCTCGCCAGGAAAACCCAGCAACATGGCTGCCTCAGGTCCTCGTACGTGCTATCAAAAATGGCCATTCTCTTCGAAGAACGCAGTGTCTAATGTCCCTCTGCAGACATCACCGAGACCGAATGGTCACACATCGCCCCAGGGATGGCCCAGATGGTCGCCGCCGGACCGGGAGTCGCGCCAGCTAAGCACATGGCCGAGCATTCCAACTCACTGCTGCCCTTCTCCTCCCTCGACGCCCTCGTCGTCGACATGGGCTGCGGCCCCGGCCAGGTTACCAACGCCGTGCTCGAGCAGTACCGCGACCAGCTGGCCAAGAAGGTCATTGGGGCCGATAACAACCCGCAGATGCTCGAGCAGTACAACAGCCGTCAGAAGGGCGAAATCGCCAAGGGCAACACCTACTGGGAGCACGCAGAGTCCAAGACGGTTGACATCCACGACTGCGCCGGGCTCGCTGATGACTCCGTCAGCCACATGCTCTGCGGCTTCATCGTCTTCCTGATCCCCGAGCCAGGCAAGGCCATCGCCTCGATGCACCGCGTCATGGCGCCCGGGGGCGTGCTCGCCATGTCCTCCCTCGCCAGCGCGGAGTGGGTGAAGCTCGCCAACTACCCCACGCAGATCCGCCCCGACCTGGCTGGCCCCTTCGGCCCATCCAACGGCTGTTCAGCCCCCGGCGAAGTGCGAGCTCACCTGGAGAAGGCCGGATTCCGCGATATCGAGACGCTCGAGGTTCAGTCGTACATGGAGTTCAACGACTACGAGTTCGTCACTCGCTTCATCCTGAACAGACTGCCCCAGGCTACGAGAGCGGTCGCCAAGATGACGAACGATGAGATCATACAGACCCAGGAGAAGATGATTGCCGACTTGAAGAGCTGGCACCCGGAGTTGCCGGCAAGGATGCTTGGCAAGGTCAACATTGCCTATTGTCGCAAGTAATGCTACTGTAAAGAGACAGGTGGACGACGCTGCGAGACTAGTCAAAGACTATCAGAACCTAGCATAAAAGACTAAATAATGCAGGCCATGTTCTAATTATAGACCATAGCAGGGATGACAAAGAGTTATTGTGGATCTTGTGCTGCCAATCTACATGTCTCCAGCCTCCGAATGCTAGCAACGCAACAATTCCCTTGTTTTATTTTTTTTCGCTGCTTCTAATCTAAATTACGTACATAATGTAATTGTACAATTAATTCATTTAGCCTTGAGTATGGGAGGGGTTTCTATGAATTGGTCAAACCTCTAATGCATTTACAAAAGGCCTTGAAACCCTATCCTACCTATTTTAAGTGAATTGGAGACTTCTAAGGACTCTTCCCCGAGAAACAGTGTAAGAAACCAACACGAATTGGAATTGGAGAGGATACAAAAAAGGCACTGTTGACACCGGACCGACTGCGGTCCCCGAGTCTGTCATTGGACATATTGGCAGCCCAGCCCGGAGAGCCGTAGGGCTGGGTGGAGCATTGAACCCCTATCATATGAAGGCTCAAGCACGTAGTCTCATGGGCGCAAGGCAGAATTCGAATGACTGTTTTTTATGGAAGTATCGCTGCTTATTTAAGAGGCCTAGCTACCGAGAGTAAGGCGCAGTCCCATATATCGAGATAATTCAAGCTTCTTTGAAGAGTTTGGATTTGACGAAATCTGTATCAACATTGAACCTCACAACCCTGGCAAAACAGCTGAAGTACTACATACGATGGCCTCTAACGCGCCGGAACTAATCTGTCTGGAAGCTCAAAATTTCTGGAAGGAGTATGCCAATCGTCCCTATGCGGCCTTTCTCAAACGTGTTGGATACACACCGGAGGAGCAAGAATCCCACAAACGCTTCTTCAACGAGGTCATCATCCCGAGAGTCGGTCCACCGCTCGGCACAAGATCTCTATGGACCTATCATGGCTCGCCGTTTGAGTTCAGCGTCACTCTGAGCGACAAGGGGGAGCGGTTTGCTCGGTTCACCTTCGACCCCGTGGGGGGTGATATCGGCGATGGGGTGGGGCCGCTACCCAAGGAGACGCTCGCCAAGATTCTCCCCGGGCTCGTGGACGCGACGGGGGCGGATATGAGATGGTTTGACCAGATCAAGGAATGGCTTTTCCTCTCTCGAGACGAGATCGCGGCGGTGCGGGCCGAATGGTCAGCGTTCAACCGCGTCCCGCAGGTCTTCTTCGCAATAGATCACCACGCGGGCGATCGCGCTATCAAGGCCTACATGTTCCCGACGTCGAAGGCGACGGCTACGAACCAGAGTACAGTCAAGATCGTCACGGATAACCTGACGCATCTCGAGCCCTACGGGAAAGATCTCGCAGCGCCCCTCAAGGAGATTGAAGAATACCTTGGCAAGAGCCTCGAGCCTCTGCTGATCGACTGCCTCGCCATCGATTGCATCGACCCCAAGGAGGCGCGAGTAAAGGTCTACACTCAAGCCAAATTGAACTCCTTCCGCTCTCTTGAGCACGTCCTCACATACGGCGGGAAGCACTGCGACGAGACGACGCTCAAGGGGTTGGAAGCTATCCGCAAGATCTGGCCTCTGATCCTCAATGAGCCTCGGATGGCCGGCGACGACGACTTCCAGGCGCCCGTCGTGGATCCGGAGAGCCGGTACAAGACCCTCTCCTACAGCTGGGAGGTGCGGGCGGGCCAGGCGATGCCCGAGCTGAAGATATACATCCACCTCTGGTTGCACGCCAAGGACAACCACACCATGCTGGGTAGCTGGGAGAAGATCTTCGAGACAAACGGGTGGGAATGGGGCGCTAGCGGCGAGTATAGAGCCATGATCGAAGACGCGTTGTGAGTGCTTGTCATCATTCCACACATTTCCCCGTTTCTACGATCAAGAGTCCTGTTGATTAATTAATACTTATCTTTAGCGGCGCGGATTACCTTACGGCGGACACTCCAGTCATACACACTTGCGCTTCGATTCAGTACACTGCGAAAAAGGGGCTTCAAATGACTACCTATCTCTCGAAACCGGTTCCGGGACTAAAAAGCTGAGAACAGATTCCACTTGTACATCGGTTAGACCAGTTTTCTTTTTGCGAATGTCGTTTTGTTTGTGTGGAAAATTGATCCTTCTTCTCATTTGAAGGCTGGCGCAACTTGGGCGCTCGAGGGAAAGAGGCGACTAGGCGAATCGACGGCATACCGTAAGTAATGATGGACATGAGAATACATATAGAACACACATGGAACTCCGTTGTGTTCGTGATGTTGAGAGTATAGTCACGTAGCATATCTCAAGTATTCAATCAGTCTCTCGTGGGAACAGCACGATGACGACGAGGAGGAGAAAACTAAGTACTATTGGGGACTTCTTATTTGTGGTGGAAGTAGGTAGGATATATTAGCTGGAACGCAAGGTATAGAAATAGCAAAGTATTAGTGATCAGCTCACAACCCGGTTCGATATCCTATTCTATACATGACTGTACCCGTAGTTTCATAGATGATCTTCTAATTCAGATGCATGAGCAACACAATATTGGATGCAAATACGGGTACCGTTTCGGAATCGATACGGGCACCGACTCTGTGGTGTATGTGCTTTTTTATTCCAGCCTCGATCGGATTTGAAGACGTCACACCAATGACCCCTCATTCTGAATAAAGCTGCATGCAAGGAGACGTTCAAGCATTCGATTTTCTCATTAACCCATCCCTTTCCAATTAAAGTCTCATATCTCATTGCAAGACACAACACGAAAAGCATTTCAAAATGTCGGAGAGAGCACCCCCGGATCTAGTCGATGTTCTCATCGTCGGCGGTGGTCCCGCGGGACAGGCGTGCGCTGTGACAGTGGCCCGTAACCAGCACACCACCATCGTCTTCGACTCTCAGAGCTACCGAAACGAAAGGGTTCAACATTTCCATATGGTGCCGACGTGGGACGGCAAGAACCCGCTTGATTTCCATCGCGCTGCCATACAGAACACACTTGACAATTTTGAGACCATCTTCTTCGTGGATTCTGAGATAAAATCGGCCAAGAAAGGCGACGATGAAATCTTTGAGGTTGTCGATTCGTCCGGCAAGACGTGGAGAGGCAAAGGTCTGGTGCTAGCGACAGGCATCGTAGACGTGCCGTTGGATATCCCCGGCTTTGACGAGTGCTGGGGACGCAGTATGTATGTAAGATAAGGCAATAAGCTTCTATCTTTTTTTTCTTTCCTATCCTTATCCAACAAATATCGCAGATACCACTGTCTCTTCTGTCATGGCTACGAAGAACGTGGAAATGAATCGTCCGGCATACTAGCGATCGACGACTTCTCACCGGTCCCGGCAACCCTCCACGTGGCGCGCAATGCAGCCCAGCTGACCAAAAACGTGACTATCTACACAAACGGCGACACGGCCTCGGCGGCCGGCTTCGAAGCAGGAGTCGGTCCCGTAGCGCCCTTCAAAATCGACAGTCGCCGCATCACCAAGTTCGAGCTAGGCAACAACCAGCACGGCATCACGATTCACTTCGACGATGGGACTAGCAAACAGGAAGCGTTCATCGCGCACAAACCCAAGAGCGCACTCAAGAGCAGTTCCTTGGCCGAGCAGTTAGGGCTGCAAATGACGCCACAGGGCGATCTGCTGGTCAGCCAGCCCTTCGGCGAGACTAGCGTCGGCGGGTGCTTCGCCGCTGGCGACAATTCGTCTTTCCTCAAGACCACGCCCAACGCGTTGCACACCGGCGCCAACAGTGCCGCGGGCGTCACGAGCCACGTCCAGAGCCGGAAGTACGGCCACCAGAGCCTCGGGGAGTTCTTGAAGCAGATGGCGTCTCAGAAGAAGGCTTAGGGTAATTTCATCTCACCGGTGCTACATGTACGTTTAGAACACGACCCCGGTATAAAAGCTACCCGCTCCTCTACAGAATTGATAAATTAAAAGACAAGAATAACATGATGTAAAAATCTGTTGATTTTATATTTAAAAATAAAGTACTGTTTATCCTCCAGGAGTACTTTAAACCTTTCTAACCTAGGCTTAATCACCCAGTATAAGATAATTTGGCCTGGTCTGTTTAGATCAGTCGGTTTCTCTGGCACTCCCTATCAACACCTGTTCGGTCACAGACAATTATCATCATGAGGTAGATGAGGGACGCGGATCAAATCGCACTCCGTCTGAGTGTTTACTCCATAGGAGTTGGTTCCCTATGCTGCTTTTATCCGGGACCCGAGCAATGAAAACGCTCCGATGAGAGTCCACTATGGTGCTCCATATTGATGGAACCGTACCATCTGTGGGGACATTTGCTTCGTCAATACTGCCCCATATCGTGCCGGTTTCGTATTCAAGAACTCGAAATGATGATTTATTGCCCTTCATGGCTCGGTCTTAGACTTGATTTTGAACTGGAACCGCAGAGCTTTTTGTCGATACTTTGCAGGGTCCGAATTTGAACCTCACAGTCCCTCCTTTTTCTTCCATTTAATAAATCTGAAACAGGATGGGGTATTTGGAAGATCCTACGAAGCTAATCGTCTTCTTGGCACCGCTGTTCATCGCAGCATTGGTCTTAGTGAAGGTTCTGAGTCCTGACTCTCAGAGAGCCGCCCCGAACGTTCCGATCATCGGTCTTCGTATTCAACTGTTTCCTTGGATAAGAGCTGCTCTCAGGTCACTTCCCTTAACTAGAGAATGGGCGTTCGATGGATACTCAATCGTGAGTTGATGGCCTCACTCCGGATGATTGGCTATGTCAGTTAATGTAGATGTCCGTAAAGCACTCTAAGTCAAACAGCTTTTTTGTTCTCCCGACTATTGACAGGGGTTCCATTTGGATCGCCCCCCCGAAGCAAATGAAAAAGCTGTACGGTCTAGCGGATCGCGTGCTGGACACACACGAGACCACGAAAGAAACTCTTCAGATGCCTTGGACTATAGGGGATAGACAGATTTATGACTATGACTTCCATATGAATCTGGTTAAGAATCAGCTCACACGTAACCTTGATATTCTCACCCCTGCCATCACGGCGGAGATTCAAGACGGTTTCGGGCGCGAATGGGATGTGTCAAATGAGGAATGGACTGAGATCGACGTGTGGAGGTCTACCATTAGGATTATCGGAAGCGCTGCTAACAGTGCCTTCTTCGGGCCGCCAATATGTAGGTCCCGCCAATGTCCATCGCTATAATCCCTGGAGTGTGTCTGGGAGAAGCTAAAGGTCAAAAATCACGATAGGTCACGATAGAGAGTTCATATGGAGACTCCAAGATCATGCCTCAAGCTTGTTCCTTGCTTCTATGTTGATCAACTGCACACCTTGGCCGTTCCGATATGTTGTCGGGACGGTGATGAGCGGGTTGTGTCACTATCGGTTTCGAAGAATATCGGCTTTATGCATAGATCTAGTGAAAGAAAGACTCGACAACACCGCAAAGTTGAGATCAGACGTCAGCTTCCTCTGGATTGCCCCTGTAAGTAACACTCACAGCTAATATTTATATCTATATTCCAGTACCAGCTTGCGTTGATCGTTAACACCGTTTGTATAGAAAGACGGACTGCAATGGCTCATAGAGGAGTGTTACGCGAGGAACGATCCCCAGCAGTTGAAGCCTGAACGGGTATTACATCGTCTCGTATTTCTGAACGACATATCGCTCCACTCGACTAGTTACACAGCTCAAAACGTCATTCTCGATCTTGCCAGTGCCGACGCTGACGTTATTGATGCTCTGCGAAAAGAAAGCGCGCAGGTCTTAGCGCAAGCGGGAGGCGTATGGTCTAGGCAAGCTGTCCAGGACTTGAAGCTGATCGACTCAACTATCCGAGAATCAATGAGGCTGAATCCATTCAACAGCATTGGACTCCCCAGAACGGTAAGCCACACTGACTAGAACATGACTTTTTAAAATCTCCTGTTCGAGAGCTGATGAAGCAAAATTGATAGGTCATGCATCCGGAGGGCATCGTTGTGGAGCAAGACGGGAAGCCAATAACCATTCCCGCTAAGACCAAGATTATGATCCCCGTAGAACCAATCCAGCATGACGAGAGCGTCTACAGTGACGCCACATCATTCAAACCCTTCCGGTTCGCGAAGCCGATGTCTGGAACTGGAGGTGGTGCCGGTTCACCTCTATTGGCTACTAAAGACTCAGAGTATTATCCGCAGCAGCAAGGGAATCGAAAGAGCAGCGCTACCATCGACGACGCTTTTCTAGGCTTTGGTTTTGGCATACACGCTTGTCCCGGCCGCTTCTTCGCGCTCAACGAGCTGAAAATCTTCGTCGCCACCATGGTGCTCAACTATGATCTGCAACCGCTGCCCGAGCGACCCAAGGCTAAGCCAGTTGGGTGGCTCAACGTCCCGTTCTTCACCGATTTTCGCGTGGGAGTCAAAAAGAGAGCTGCAGATGATCTGAGGTGAATACAGAAGGTGGTGGGAGTCGGACATCAATCCTTGTCAAGGAGGAGAGACTCTAGTGCTAGATGGGAAAGAAATAGCTAGAGTATTAAACATTGTTAATATAAGTAGTAATAAGTATTAAAGAAGAGTATCCAATAGAAGGCGGACCTGTAGTTAGGAGCAGAACTCCAATCCAAATAGGCGCTTATATCAAAGACCCCAAGAAGAGTAGCGACTAAGAACTACCGATTAATGCACAGTGCACCTTTTGATGATATAATGATAAGGGCGGCAGCAGAGTGCCCTGGACTGGGAAATTCTTACGTTGACACTGCCTCGTGAGACTCTAAGTCATCCATCGTCTGAAGATCGCGCTCTATAATCTCCATGTCCTTGCTCCTTATCATGGAATTTTTCTTTTCAGAGGTTGGCGAACTCAGCGAGGCACTCAGCCATGTCCTGTGGCTTCCTTTTTCTCATGCTCCGAATGTACTTTCTCGAGCGAGTCTAGAGATGCACCATTACCACCACACGACTACCCAAGTCCATTCGATCTTCAAAGGCAACCAGATCCTTGCCCAGGTACCGCATATCGCCGTTCAAGACTCTGCAACCAGCGGTGTCGGATGGAGTGGACTTTACTTGGTCTAGGATCTGGGTTTTTATAAACCTTCATTTCGCTTTGTGTTATGGCCCTAAAGGTAGTTTTCAGCACTTGATTTACTAACTTTAGTATCACATTTTATATAACTGAAAATGAATAACTGTAAAGCATTTACTAATTGAACTGAAAACAATATTACTGTATGCGAGGGGTGGGTCGAAAACTCCTTTTTTTTTTTTTTTTTTTTTTTTTTTTAGAAAAAAAACCAAAAGAAAAAAAAGAAAAAAGAAAAAATTAAAGAATAACAACACGAAAAAATATGGATTTTAGTCGCGAAATGCTTCAGGGAATAGATTCCAGAATTCTGGATGCCAAGACAGGCGGCTCGTGTAGATCGTAGGATCACGATGGTTCGGAGATCGGGCATCCTCCGTATCCCCTAGGTCCACTGACAGGGAGGTGAAGGGTGACAACTAACGTCCTGTCATCGAAATATTGAAAAATAGAGGGGACAATATGCACCAAGATCCTTCTCGTGTTTACCAATTAGGAAGTTGCAGTTATATTGAATGCAATAATTTAACCGCTGCCATTTGATTGTCGTGATCACCGCTGTGGCTTGCTGCTGCTTTTCGCTATTAGACCTGATTTGCTCGACTAGTTCAGCTGAGCAGCTCAGCGTCATCGCCAAGCCTTTTCTACCAGTCGAAAATGGAAAAGATTAACACGGTCAAGGACAACAGTTCAACGGCGTAGTCAACAAGATTACCATAAGGACTATTTTGAGAACCGAGGCATGCTGTAGTATGACTATATAAAGATATAAAGATGGGTGGCTATGTTCTGCACCGAGTTCAAGGGCGACAGAGAGTATGAACTGTCTATCTTCAAGGCCATTTCCATCATGAAGGGACAATTTCTCGGTTCGAGCAGCTTTTGGCTATTGTGCATTACAATCTCTTCATCTTTTACACCCCTCGTCTCTGCTCAATACGCGTGGGGAACTCCCATCTCTCGCACAGGATGGAATGTGACCGCAGACAGTTATCAGCCCGGCAACGAGCCCATCAACGTTCTCGATGGCAATAGTAGCACGTTCTGGCACACGCAGTATACCCCGACTGTTGCGAGCCTTCCTCACTACATTCAGTTTGACATGGGCAAATCTTATGTTGTCAATGGCTTTTCATACCAGCCTAGACGTAAGTCAGGCAGCACATCCCTTTTCACAACCTTCTCTCTAGTCCCCAAGTTGTCTCAACCAGCTACTGCGAAGACTGTGCCAACTTCTAATTCTAACTGTCATTAGAGGATGGAAACTCCAACGGTAACATTGGTAACCACACCATCACGCTGAGCGCGGACGGTGTGAATTGGAGCAAGCCTGTTATACTGGGCTTTTGGTGGAACGAAGCCGACCCCAAGACCACGTTCTTTTCCAATACCACTGCTCGATATGTCCGTTTGACAGCCTACACTGAAGCGCAGGGCCAGAACTACCAGTGGTCCAGTGCCTCGGAAATTAATGTCTATAGTCCCAACCCCAGTATGGACCCGTCGACGCTTAAGACTCCGTCTCCAAGCCAACAAGGACTTTGGGATGTCAGCATCGACCTGCCCGTCATCCCTGGTGCAGGTGCGTTGTCGCCTAAAGGTAAGGTGATCTTTTGGTCGTCTTATCGCCCGGACCAGTTTTCTGGAAATACTGGCCCCGGGCAAACCCAGACCGCAACCTGGGATCTGTCGACTGGGGAGATCTCCCAGCTGGATGTTACGCAAACTAACCGTGAGTACTATTAGTCATTAGCTTTCCCTTCATAGCTCATTTGTGGGACTTGTGCTGACCTGACTTTCTTCGCAGATGATAGTAAGTAGCGCCGATGAAGTTTACGAGCGGTTACTGAAATAGTGCTCGAAAGTGTTCTGCCCCGGTATCTCCCTCGATGTAAACGGTAGGATTGTAGTGACGGGAGGTAACAATGCGGCGAACACCAGTATATACAACCCGTCGGACGCAAGCTGGACGGCCGAGGCCGAGATGAATATTCCTCGTGGATACCAAGCAAGTGTGACGATAGGAGACGGTCGCATTTTCACCATTGGCGGTTCTTGGAGCGGCGGGCTTGGTGGCAAGAACGGCGAGATCTACCAGCCTACCACCAACAAATGGACTGCTTTACCCGGTGCTTTAGTCGCACCTATGCTCACGGCTGATGCTGGAGGCATATTTCGACAGGATAACCACGCCTGGCTATTCTCTCATAAAGCAAACTCGGTATTCCAGGCCGGTCCCAGCAAGGCTATGAACTGGTACAACGTCACTAGCACTAATGGGTCATACACCCCTGCTGGAAACCGTGGAACCGACAGCGACGCGATGTGCGGCACTGCGACTATGTTCGACGCCGTCGCTGGCTTGATCCTAACCACAGGTGGTTCTCCTGACTACCAAGATGCATACTCAACAACTAACGCCAATCTCATAACACTTGGCAATGCAGGAGCTACTCCGAAGGTTCAGGCACTGCCAAGCATGACGAACCAGCGAATCTTTCACAACGCCGTCGTACTTCCTGACGGAACGGTCTTGGTCATGGGCGGCCAGGCTTACGGTGATCCATTTTCGGATGATACGCCGGCTTGGCTAGCCGAGCTGTACAACCCGAATACCAATACCTGGACCGAGCTTGCTTCCATCGCGACCCCGCGAAACTACCACAGCATCGGGCTTCTCTTGCCTGATGGGCGCGTCATCTCGGGTGGTGGCGGCATGGAGTTCGAAGGCGCTTCTGGGAATCACTTTGATTTCCAGATTTTTTACCCACCTTACTTCTTCAACAGCGACGGAAGTTTCGCTACGCGTCCCACGATCAAGTCCGTATCTTCGGCGACGCTGTCGCCCGGTGCAACATTCACGGCCACGACGGCATCGACGGTGAAATCCTTCTCGATGATCCGTTACGGCACGGCGACACACACCGTTAATACGGATCAACGTCGCGTTCCGCTCACCATTGCGAAAACTCAAGGGACGACGTGTACATTCACTCTTCCGTCGGATCCTGGTATGTTGGACAAGGTCCGGTTTCCTCCCACTTGAATTGTTTACTAACGTGCCAATAGGTGTATTGGTCCCTGGGTACTGGATGCTATTTGCGATAGACTCGGCGGGAGTGCCCAGTGAAGCGTTGACTGTCCAGGTGCTGCTATCCTAAGGCGCACGCGGTTTCGCGGTGCATGCGTGTTTTGCTTGATAATATTCTCAAGGAATGGCCCGCGGAATTAATCTATATCTCAAAGACAACATAATGTGAATACATTATAATATAGGAAATAAGAGAGCTCATAAACGATATGTACTGCGAGTTGTTCATGAGCTATGGATGTCTTGTAATGGAGTTTCCAAACTCCGCGTGATTTACAGCACTGTAGCTGCCCAGGGTATGGCTGGCACAGACCTCCGGACTGTTCGGTCATGACCCACTCACCATGTAAACGGTGCATGGCGGGGATGCTGCAGTAGCTCCAGGGTGACACTAAACCATCACCGCTTCTTGTATCATGAGTTGGAACAACTCAAGACATGAATTGAGTCATCTTCTTCTCTAAATGATCTTTAAAACTATGGATCAACCGGAACTGGCTCAATTAGCATGTAGTAGGGCTCTAAGACTCCCCGAAATCTTGATTTTGATTGCACAGCAGGTAAGCTCCGAGTGAGCCAGGTGGAGAAAGCCTCAACACATTGACTAACTGCATGGCTTCCACTCGGCGAAAAATGTCAAGCTAACATTATACAATTAGATAGTTGATCACGCTCCGTTATACAACGCCTGTCTCGTCAATCACGCATTCAATGCTGCTTTTACGCGACAGCTATACAAACGGCTAGTATGGTCACACAGGAATTATGACGTCTTATTTGATGACGAAAAGCGTCGGCGACTACTTGAACATCGTGAAATAGCGTACACAAAGACATTCGTTATCACGCGACATGCAGTGAGTAGCCTTATGAGGAAATGGGCCGAGGACTATGTCCTTGAAAGGTCGGCGTCAGACATCGACGTCTGGGTCAGGGCCACCGATCACTACGCCAGAAATGGGTCAGACATGGTTGCCGAAGACATGCGAGCAGAGGACCCGTTCATGTATGGTCTATTGTGTATACCAGGCTTCGAAGAGTCGGTGAAAGACCAAGTCTATATGGTAATGAACCGGGTAATTATGGAAATCTGTCAAAAGACTGTTCGGCTACAGACCTTCTTGTAAGTCTCACAACTCGTACGAATATGAACCGATCAGCCCGCTCTCAAGCTAATTGTGTTCCGACCCAAAGTTGTAAGGAAGTGCTGATATCCTCCGAGTGTGCAAGTGTACTCTGTCATCTCCCGATGCTCGAGGTTGTATTTATCCACCTGCCTCCGGATCTCCGGAGATTCTTCGACATCACGTGGCGGGCTCCTGGGAGCCGCCGACCCGTGTATTTAGATCGTCGCGCGCGATATGGTCATCTCAATTCTTCATTTGAGTTTGCAAATCTGAAACAGCTCGCTGTGCTTTGGTCAGTGTGAAATTCTCTCTCCTCACTTGGCTTGTGTCCTTGCTCCTCAGATATGCTGACACTGTCGTAGTAAGTATATCGTAACACGCCAGATATTGCGGAGACAAAGGACTAACATGGGATGTTTCCTTCGTGCCGCTATTCCGTACGGGTTGAATACCTGGAGGAAAAATGTCCTGCAGGTGGTAATGAGATCTCCCAGACTTGAGCGCTTAGCCTTGTCTCTAGATGTAAGGTACTCAAATTTGTTAAGGGCAGAGGGTGATATGTCGTTCGCCTTCCCGGAGGGCGATGACGAATACGCAGACAACGGGGAGGAGCAAGACGATATCAGGCTAGAGACCTGGATCGAAGACGAATATCAAAGGAACACAGGCCAAAAGCTGACGGTGATGTATACCACACAACCTTTGTGTTGGATATGACCCTTGCTGCAACATTCATCCCACGAGTATACGTAAGGTACGCACCAAGACTTGGACAAAAGGACGGCCTGTACTGTAATGCCAGGATCTTAAACGCGAATCAAGGACTCAATCGCTCTAGCGACAGTCTCGAGACACTCATCCGGTGAACGTGTCGCATCAACAACAATGATGTTCTCGGCATGATCACCATCTGGGCGAACAGGATCCATCCACTTCCGAAACAACGCCGCACCAGAACCCACTACAGCTGGAATTATCGCTTCCGCCTGATTCCCCTGTCCCTTACCCTTCGGAATCTCCTCGATCCCTGTGCGCTGACTGAGAAGCGAAGTCCGCCCGCGCAACCGCGCATCCAGAATCTGCATATCACGCAGCCGACACTCGACATAAACATATACAACACCTCTGCCTTCTTCTTTCTTCTCTTTCGCGAGTGCGGTTCCGTTCTCTACGACTTCGGGATAATTACAGACCGTGTCAACGATGACCGACCGTCCTTGATTGAGTAAGTCGCGTGCGAGGACCCAATCGAGCCCGTATGTCAGCCTGGATGCGGCCTCGAAATCTAACCCTCCTTGCGAGAGCATGAATGCCTTGATCAAATCGTGGTTGATCACTACGGCGTCGATGACAGGATGATTTGCCAGGCGTCGGGCTAGTGTGCTCTTACCGGATCCCGGCGGTCCGGACATTTGTATGAGAAGCCGAGGGTTGATCTTGGGATTCGAGGGGTTCGGATCGGAGCCGGACATTTTGCTTATCTTTGGAGTGGAACATGTGCCAGGGCCTAGGATAATCTCTTCAAGCTACAATTACAAGGAGTTCAGATGTAATAGTAGTCATCGCCACAATTGTAGCTTCGGACGTAGTCAATAATGAACAAGTGAATAGCTTATCCAAGGTTGTGCTATCGGGGTGACGTCAATTCACCGGCCTCACATGCGTTCTTTGCATCAATGTTATGTGAAGTATCGAGGTAATAGTATACTAGGTAGGGTTCAAGGTAGAAGTTGTAGGCCTTACTACAGGGTAGGCACTACCAGACTGATAACTTTTGGTGCTTGTGCTCACTTTCTCAATACCCAATGTTTTTGTTCTCTGCTCGTGCCTCAGCAAGGTTGAAGATGGGACCCTAACTCTGTGTCGCAGATTGATATTCGTACATGCCCAGATTTCCTATTCTTTTCAGTCGCCAGGGAATGGTCTGCCGGTTTTTCTGTATGATGTATTCAAGAGAATCATCATAATGCCTATCAACACCTCTGCAGCCCCGAAACCTGCAGAGGGAGCCAATATCTCATGCAATGAGCCGGCGAACGGGTATCCATGGCGTAGGGACGTTTTCGTGTTTCGCGATACGCAGTACTACCCTGACCACTCCTATCAAGCAAATCAAACTGACCGGTTGCGTCAGGAGCAAAACTTCCCAGGCCCGTTCAGTGCATCGGATCGGAAGGGAAAAATCAAGGCATCGATGTTCCCTGATGTCCCCCTGTCAGATATTTATACGAATCTATGTACGTAGGTATGTGCTGTGACGTACATATGTACCTGGTTATCATGTTGCTTCCTGGGCTCCCTGAAATAGATCGATCAGCATGCCGAGAGTTCCCTTCGTTCTTCTCGTATCAATAAGTTGTGTAACGATCGCGTTTTGAACCCTGCTCCTGAGAAGCCGAAACGAGTAAACGAAGGAAAGCACTGCATAGCTTACGCTAGGAGGTTGATGATCCTATAGCCGCAGCCGGTACCGAAACTGCTCAATCTCGTAATAAGGTGACAACCGCCCGTCAGCCTCTGGGATATGAGGTGCTTGATAAATGGCGGTGGCACTGTTAAGAGGCACCGATGAGGCATACAAGCTATTTGTGTCGTGCACGTTTCTTGTTGGGTAGAGACATCGAAAGATCCTGGTTACGCAGCATGGACAGGACGCAGGCCGTGTGGTTTTTCTGACGTGGGGGTTGTTCTCGCTCTGTGAAAGAGTTCGTATCACAGTCCTTGTCTCACCTGCAGGAGATCAGCATGTTCTGTTATCAGTGAGATTGAGAGAGATCGCCGTGATAGCGAACGGGATCCCGATGTCGTCCGATATGTCCACACGGAGTATGTCAGAAGAAGAATGCAGGGGATGAAGCATTTGAGGTTGATATGATGAGGTGATGTTGATAGCTTACTATGTAATTATATCCTCATCAATGATCAGCGAAGCGCCTGTAGGCTGTCGCCTATGTTTGCATAATTAAGTCCCCGAAGGCAGCCTCGGCTCACCCCGGGCGTCACAGGTAGGTATCCGTATCTGGTATTGACTTAAATCTCAAGGGGCCGAGTCCTCATTTGAGGGTTCTAGAAGAGCTGCGCATACTACTTACGTATAGGTGCCTAGTTAGAAGCACGAGATCCAATCAAACCAGACTCTAGAAACACATAGACCCCCTCCTGACGCTAAAGTACTACGTGCCTCCCCACGTGGTATACCAACGGAGACAGCAAACTCCTTACTTCATCGCAGCTCAGTTGTTCCATTTGTCTTCTTCTCCTTCGAGCTGGGGCTTCAGCTTTGCTGCGAAGGGCTTTTTTTATCGACATTGCTTGAGTTGGAGTGGTGCAATTCAGCTTCCACAGGCGAAGCCCCGATTATTTTACGCCACAACGGGCCTAGAATAATGCAGCCGGGTTTGGGGGTTCATTCTCTGTCGTTCACGACACGGCCTATCCGATGCCACGTCATCGAGTCCTTGAATGATGTTGGTCAGCGATGAATTTATGCCTTGTAGGCCTAACAGAGGGATGTGCATAACAGTGACTAAGTCATTAGATGGACAATTATCAAATCTTTCCAGGATACGACTAATTGGGTAGAAGGAGCATACCTATACACACGCTCTCTCTATTATGGCCATCGCCTTGTCTAAATGCTAATGAGCATCAAAATTGCCATTAAATTCGAGAACCATCGTCCCGTGCCGGATCGTCGTCATAACTCCCCGCTTAGGAAATGATCAACCCCACGGTACACTTGGCGTACCAGCCCTGTGGGCCGCCGCCGCGGCGGCGATCCTACCATCGTGAAGTATATGACCCTAGAGGGACGAAACCCGGAGCTACCGAGCGGCGTCTTTTAACACAGACAAGTCCCATTTCTGGACCCTTGAAAATTCAATAGTTTCATTGTCTAAACTTTAACTCATCTCACGAGATTCAACCTGAGGGTTATTCCCGAATCCTGAGCCCGAGGGTCCAATCGGGCTGCCACAAATTTCCACCACTAAAGCCATTTAGGTAGCTGAGCTGAAAACCACAAATACCGCGTTGCGCCGTATCAACCGCCGACATAGCTACCCATTCCAGACTCTGAGTACTACAGTAAGATCATGACCTTATGATCTTATCGAAATTGGGTCCATGATAGTCTGTTCGATTGATGTGTATTGTCATGAGCTCGTAGTGTGTTCTATCCATGGATCTTCCTCATTATACAGTTCGCTGCCATAACGTCGTGTACCTTCTGTACCGTGATCCGAGAAATCATAAATTCAACCACTTCAATGCTCTTGCATTGTTACGCTGTCCCCTACGCCTAGTATTCTGCCCCAGTTCCTGTATGATACTGTGTACATTCTATGTGATGTCATAGTCGAAAACAAAATGTCGTGCATGCTTTTCGTCGAGAAAAGGCGTAGTTTGCGTAGTGTGTAGTGTGGTGCGACCGTAAGAAAGAGTATTGTCGCAGAGGGATGGTGGCTCGTTCCCAAACATCAGCTCAAAATCCCACCGAAAACCTAGCGTAGAAGTGTCCATCCTGTGTGAAGAGGTGTAGACCTGGTAAACAGCATCAAACAACTGAAGACACAGAACCGCGACGGCTCAGCTTGACCACCGATGAGTCTTAGTGGCAGGGTCTTTAGGCTCAGGTGGCCCCTTGCTCAATCTTCGCCTTGGATGCTCGGCAATTGCCGGTGAGGAAGAGGAGCCCCAGTTTGACCAAGAAGGGCGCCGTTTGCGCTCCTCAGGCTGGATTTCCGAATCGATTGTTTCGGTATCAAGTAGACTGGGTGTGGTGAACGGCTCGAAAGAGATGATAGATTCCGTCGGCTGAGGAGTATCGACAGATTCAGCCGTTCGCAATTTCGATAGTCGTCTTCGACCGTTTGAAGGCCTAGCGGCGAGTGGATCGGAGATGGGCTGCTCAGTCGAAGCTGGCACGATGGTGTCTGATGAGTTTCTTCGAGAACCTCCGAAGGAAAACGATGGTCTCCTTGATTTCGTCTTTGGCGGCTGCGCCAGCTCGAAGACTGGTGCTTGATTGTACTCTTTGGCGGCGGCAACAGGTTCCGAGTTGACAGATGATGGGGGTGTAGACACGGCCATTCCAATTGATACAACTGATGATGTCGACGATGAGGCGTCTAGACCGCGGGCGATGTATTGCCCGGGAAGTAGTGGAACTGGAGGCGCTGAGGGATCGGTGTTGACTCTGCGATGCCGAACCGTGGGCCGCGGTGCTGAGAAGTAAGTGCTCTTGGCTGGCGGTGGATAGTGTCGATCCGACTGGCCAGTTGCTTCTGAAACTCTTCGGGCGTGAGATTGAGCAGGATGAAGACGATGGATGTTTTCACTTCTGTTGGGAACTGGGTTACGATAGGTTTTAGCATCAATATTGTTAGGAACACTCTTCGATGACGCCGCCTTCGATGTACCCCTCATTGCTCTCTCATCATCTGAACCGCTTATATTCCCCAACTCTACACATTCGGATATCTCTACTCCGTCATTAGCCAGCCACGAAGAGGAGGCCTCGCTAAAATGCAAGCTCTAGTTACCTCTATTCGACAATGCACTGCTCCGGCCGGACGACAACATGGGACTCGCGCTGCCAGTCACGAACCGCACCACCTCCCTCCCCTTTCCCTTGTGACTTCTGAAGTAATCAGACCCTTCAACACTGTCTGGTGTGCTAGCTATCTTCTCCCGCCACGAAGTGGGTATACTGGTGTAACTGTAGTTCTTGGGCATAGGTGGTATTGGGGATGAATAAACAGATGGGTGTGAGGCAAAGGACACGCTGCTCCCAACACGTGGTAGGCCGTGGGAGCTCATGCCACTCGCTATCATGGCACTCCTCCTCTTATTCTGCTCGATGATCTTCGTTCTGTCGTCATGCTTCCAGCTTGACGGGGCTGTGGCTAGAGCGTCGCTAGCGGCATGTGTGACTACGTGCTTGTAGGGAAGCTTGACGGCCTCTTCCTTCTGCTGCTCGGCTTGTTTCGACTTCTGGTCTTTGGCTTGCGCACGCCCGCGCCGAATGATGGAAAAGACAGACATGCTCTTGTATCGAGGCCAGTAGCTTTAGGAAGGGCGGGCAAGGCAGGAAACGCCGAGCTTCCCAACGACAGCCACTTAGACGCGAGTTGGTTTGGCGAGATGCAGAGAGGTAGGAGGAGGTGGTAGCAAGACGTGTAGGGTAGGTTCAGCGGCTAGTGACACAACTACAGACCCCGAGACACTGATAAGGTTGACCTTTGGTAGTGATCAAACTGATAGAGGTGAGTAGTCGAGGCTTTGATTGGTAACACTGTGAGGGTGGTGGCGGCTCGAGTGAAATACTGTATCTTAGATCGTATAAAGAGCCGACTAGGTTCAGTATGTATTGTGAGATTGATGTAGTGATATGGTTCTCTGGAGAGGGGCGGGAAAAGGAAGATCTAGCACTAGCTGTGATGGACAGTAATTGAGTTTTATATGTGATGACGAAGCGTGCAAGGCTAGAACAGATCGGACTTGAGGTTTCCAGTCTGGCGCAAAGAGGCACCCACTAGTGCGGTGGTTATATCGGGAGCTGCCTTGCGGCTGGAGGCCGAGATCTAATTTCACACGGGGGGTTGAGGTGAGCGGTAGATAAGCGCTTGCTTGCTCTGATGGGACCAAGGAGAAGATAGCTAGAATACCGCCGGGATGGCACAGACATGCATGGATTTGAGTGAGGCCTGCTGGGTGCGTCAAACACCAGTGGCTAGATGTGACTGTTTCACGATCGATCGATAGGTCGGAATACTATTAGATAGATAGATAAAAGGACGATAATGAGGATGTTGGAGGAGGAAGAAAGCGAAAGGGAAAAGTTATGCGTGGCGTTTCGCATTCCAATGCAACCTACCAGCTGAAGCGGCCGAATGCTGCCGCGGTCCCATAAACCATGCAGCTCGTATTTTTGGTGTTCCGGGTGGGTTTACCCACTAAACCCAACACCCTAGAGCCTGTCTACCTATCATCACCACCTTCCAATCCTCCTTCTCAGTGTTGCAGCTTGCCTCCGCTTCGCTACCTGCTCTCTGCAGATGCACTACTTCAGTGGGGGCTGATCTGGTTTCATAGGTTGACCTGCTCGACTTCAACGACAGACCTAACCTACCTAGGTTCTTTGTAGTGTAGAAAACTACAAGGGGAATCCCGACACCATGGGTCGAACAAGGGTCCCTTATCATCTTTCCTGTTTTCTTCCATCTCAGCCTTCCCCTCTCATTTGCGATATGCGGCTCATGTTCAATACTTCTATGAATCATTACTTCATACGCCGAAGAAGTATCCAGGCACAGCCATTACGACCTCAGCGGAGTATCTTTACAAGTGGGCCAATCTCACCTTACAGAGACAGTTAACAACTTCTCTAAGATCGTCTTATCATCGCTCCGTCCCTTACTTTGCTATCTCACGATCGAGTATCACGACACACGTCAGATAATATGGGTACAGGGGCTGTTCAGCATCATCGATCTTGGCTCAAGCAACCAAGCAGCCTGCCACGTAGATATGTAGGTTTTCGTATATCGCCGTATTATTTTAGGATCTACATATCTTGGTCTGTCATGGCTACATATTCCCGGTCGGTTCCAGGCGAACCGGTCAGATCTCAGCTTGTAGGCTTCAGCTTCCACCCGGAACCCTGTCGATTGCGCACATATATGCCGTTCATCTGGTCTCCTCCGCCAGTGTTGGTCATGCATTAAATCAGAGCTAGTATAGCCTGCCTGCTTCTTCCGATGGGAGCGGCACTTCTGTCGGCGGCCTGATTACAGACCTATCACGGCCAAAATACGGTGTCAAGGATGGTAAGCGGATAATCAGAACCTTTATCTTTCCTATGCAGATATGAAGGAAGAAATTTCCAAGCCACCAATTACGACGGACGTCATTTTTGGGATGTTGAATCAAGATCTGACAGAAAAGCGTCTCAACCGGTGAGAACCCGATGGCGTTGGTGACGGGCGCCACTTTCAGCATCTGTCCGGACCATATTTTATCTATCAAGTACAGAATTACACCGCCATATTCGGAGGATTTACCGGAAACTGGCATGCGGTAAGAAAATAAGTCATTTCCAGCACTGACTTAGAAGCTATATGGAACTCCGTCGCATAGGGCGTGTAGCTTATGCCATGACAGCCTCCCTGACCGATGCATCGTTTCCCGCCGAGAAAGGGTTGACTGCATCATGCAATGCTGTACCTATGAATCACGGAGTAGATGTAAACCATTCATAAAGCATTCGTACCCTAGTAATGCGGTGGCATAATCGATGGATTGGGAGCTCGGCCTCGATCTAAGGAGGCGTTGATTCTCGGCAAGCCCGTGGAAAGACCACAAGCGTGTACCTGACTGTGGCTTGCATAATAAACGAAGAAAGGAATTGTTTTCTGGAACTATTGCAATATTTTAATGACTTTGCTGGCTGACTTTCTTATCATAACTCGACCACTTCCTCAACTGTCCTGTTGCTGTTGTAGGCGGCGTTCTCGCAAATCCTGAGACCATCAATGATATTGCTTTTGATTACACCTGTACTCCTTTTAGGCCAAATGAAGAACGGCAACTCGAAACTCGGAGCCGAAAGTCGAGGACGCGGCGACGCTGGAGGAAAAGCTCCAGGCGAAGAAGCATCTCACAGCGAACAAGCAAATGAGTCGCGTGCAAGACTATTTGATTATCTGGAGCTATGTCTCGACACTGACTATTTCCTGAGCGATCGCCGAATATAATCTAAGTATGGTCATTTGCTCGCATGAGCTCCATTTGGTACTTACTCATTTCCGGTCTCGGTCAACTATCATTATCGGCCATTGCTACCTGTGGTGTACTGACTGGTTTTAATAAGGGGAAGCATCATAGGCTTCCTAATTGATTAACAGAAGTCTACAAATGTTACTCTCGATATTGTACTGTCTCGTATCGGCACCACTCCATGGCCTGTAACCCGAATTTCCATCCTCGTTGAACAATACAACATCTAGTAGAATTGCAGATCGCCAAGTACCTAACGAGGATCCTAGAACTGCAACAGCGATCCGAAACCAGGAAGTTAATCTCATATGATAAATTTTCTAATATTCTTTTCCAATGCCTCGGGCTGGCTTTCGCGGCTCTCTTTGGCGCCTTCGCAATACCAGCCTGGCAATTCGCCGACGCTGCTAACAGCATAGCAGACTCTGTCATTCAACCTGTATCTGCAGGAAATGATCTGGGTGTTGATCGGGATTGCGCGGCAACTTCTACTACTTTCCTATCGCTGCTCACACTATGTCTCATGGACAACGCAAATCTTGTCAATGTCAATGGCTACTCGTCTCTATTAACATGAGAATTAAGCAGCTAGGCAGCCGAAATTCAGCCATCACAGCCTCCGATGCACTATATGCCCTTAATGTCTTGATGCTAGAGGCTTTGAACGATGTGTATAGCCGTAATCCAGCTACTGAAAGCGTCACGCCCACCTCCGTGTCAGGCCCCTTGCCAGGTGGTTCCCAATCCGGCTCAGGCCTCACGGATTCCCAGCAGATTAGCTTGGCGAATGGTGTTCTTTTCAGAAGTCTTAGCTTGATAGCTTTTTTGTGGCGCGATTTGTTGCATACATAGCTTCAGGAAGAGAAGCAAAGAGCTCGATGATCTGGTTACCTCATGGTCGCGATAAACATGGATCTCAAGGCCGCTCCTCTCATACGTTGACACTCCATAACAACTTCAAATCACAACCTAGCCCTCCCCTCATCCTCAAACCCCGAGATCTCAAGAACCAGCTTCCCAAACTGTTTCCCCTCCTTTATCTCATCAAACAACTCCTCAATACCTTCCAAGTTATCCAGTCCCCTCACAACGCGACTGACCACTGGCCTCACCTTCTTCTCCCCCACAAACTTCACCATCTCGCGAAACTCCTCCCTCGACCCCATCGTCGAACCCCTGAGCTCGACATTCTTGAGGACAGCAGTCATGATCCAATCCATCTTCGGCGAAACCGTCATGCCGTACGAACTCACCACGCCGCCCGCCTTCAACAACTTCACCGCCCTCTTCATGATATCCCCTCCCGCGCCATCGATAACAGCATCGAGATAAGGTCGCGAGGAAGGCAATTGTTTAAGCAGCTCCTTATCCCAATCTTTCGATTTATAGAGTACGCCCCCCTTCGCGCCCATACCCTTCGCGCGCTCGAGTTTTTCGCTTGAGCCCGAAGTGACGTAGACATTACAGTCTTTCGCGACGGCGAATTGCAGCGCTTGTAGCGCGACACCGCCTCCGATCCCCGTGATGAGGATGTTGCGCCCGGCTTCCGCGTTGCCGGATTTCGTGAACACGGCTCGCCAGGCTGTTAGGCCTACGAGCGGCAACGCAGCGGCCTCGGCGTCGGAGAGATGGGCGGGCGCCTCTTCGACTTCAGCAGCAGGGACGACGACGTAATCCTGCGCCGTGCCATCCGCGCCGGGTGCAACCGATCCACCCACTGTCGTGAAGATCCTCGAGTCCTCAGGTCCTTCCGGGGCAGAAGCCCAGTTTCTCGACGGCGTCAGGATGACGCGCTTGCCTACCAATGACGAAGGAACGTCCGAACCAGCTGACTCGACCGTTCCGACGCCATCAGCTAGGATCGGGGACTCGAAGGATAAGCCCGGGTAGAGGTGTTGGCGCTGGAAGAGGTCCCGGTGGTTGAGGGCTGCGGCGCGTATGCGAATGAGGACTTCGCCGGGGCCGGGGCCGGGTTTGGTATTGTGGTTTAGTTGGAGGCTTGGGAAATGGGTTGTTAGTATTCAGTGTTTATAGGTAGGTTGTCTGAGGTAAGGAGGTAGATTAGGGGTGGAAGCACTACTTACGGGTAGTAGACCTCGCCTGGCTTCCCGTCGATTTTCCTGAGCGTTAACGACCGTGACATCGTAGATGAGTTCTGAGTACGGATTCTGAAGCTTGAGATGTGTAACTGATTGGGTCGAACTCAATTGAGAGTGTCTCACACTGTCGATACAGGCTCTGCCTGCTGGCTAAACGGCCAATGCTAAGCCGAAGTAAACTCCTCAAAGAGACAATCGAGTATCTGCAAGTATCGAGACAGAATCGAGACAGACTAGAATTAGTAAAGAGCTAAGACCTAGACACCCAATTCAAGCAGCAAGAAGTATCTCGACCAGATACTAATATATGTAAAACCAATATGTAGCATGGCCCTCCATCATCCCCGCGTTTTATCGGAGAGCTCGGGTTGGGGAAGCTTTTGCTCCCCCACCATTTGCACCGATCCGCCAATCTCCACAGTTGATCTGTATCAGGAAGAGCCTCGGTTGTTTCAAACTGACAGGGGTACTTAGTTCGTGACCATATTGCTTAATGAGGCCATTGAGGTCAATGAAGGCCAAAATTAGATACAGCTCCATGATCCATATGTCTGCTCATACTTTTTTTGTTTATTTTGAGAGGAAAAGGGTATTCATGTATGAACAGGTTGACCCCTATATTTCCATTTTACTTCGGTATTAAGCTTAGTTACAGCTGCGTATAATCATAGCCGGCTTCGCAACTAAACAACGACATACCACACTCAATGGAAACAAAAACTCGGTAGTAAACCAAAACATTTTGGAATTGTCATTGAATTGCGTTATTGGAGGGTATTATGCTCATCGGCGCTACCCATCCATCATGGTACATCGATGTGAAGCATGAGTAGACCGGAGCTGTTACACGTGGTTTTCATCAACGTCTCCCTTCGGTAGAGTATTCATGACCTCAATGGCATGAATGACGTTGCACAGCGCAAATCTCAATCTGAGCACGAGAGCCTTATTGTGACTCCGTTGGTCCGTGACTTGAATGTCAGTTCCACCGAATGTGACCCCAAGCTCTTGGATATCCCAGACGGGACAAGACTACAACCCTCAGTAAGTGATATGCGGATTCCTCCGCCTGCTCTTTGCATATTCCGCAATTCATCCGCCCCAGCCAGTGACGCCCCATTGATCCGTCATGATTGGGACTGCATGGTTCCACGTCGTGACATTCGTTCAAGAACACAAAACTCCTTACACATTCATTCAGTCGTCCCCTGATTGACTTCCGGTTCTGCCGCTAGAAGATAGACTGATCGCGATCTTTTTTGAACCGACAGTCATGTCCTTGGCGGCCGGGGTTATCTTCTTCTTTCGCATAACATTCGAAGCAGCACTCGCGGCGTTCGCACCCGCAGATGTGCTGTTGCGACGTTTGTGCTGAATCATTTTACTCAGGTCGTCTTCTTCGTCCTCTTCGCGCCGGCGCTTTTCAGACACGCGCTCTGGTGGTGGTCCTGATGACGGTAAGATACTTGCTGCCGCCTCATTGTCCTTGGACATCTTGCCCTCAGTCTTCCCCCCTTCAGCCGACACCGTACCAGCTTCAACATTCTCGTCAAGCTCCTCATCCGAAGCGTAGTCAACCATGAGTTTGTGACCAGTAGATTCTCCATTCGGCCGCGGACCGTTCTCGTTGGAATTGGTAGGTAGATCGTCCTCGTCATCTGAGGTGTTGAAGTACTCTTCTTCAGCTTGATCCATCGTTAGATGCTCCATCGGCCCAGTGCGTGGGTTGATGTTCTGTCTTCTTCGCCCTGCTTCATCCTCGGATTCCATGAAGTATTCGAGATTGACGGTGAAACCCGCAGTCTGGTCGTATCGAAGGAGCAGTGTCCTGAAAACCTCCATGTAGGATAACCTCTGCAGTTTCTCTCGGTAGTTCTCGACCATGTGTTTTATCAATTCTCTCACGCACTCCTTCTTGATGTGTTCGAAAAGCTCAAGGCAAGCAGAGCTAAGCAAATTATCTCGTGGCATAGTCTTAATAAGGAGGTCAAGAACGGGTTCCATGACCTTCTTCTCCGCCAAATGCTTGACATAGAATTCATCCATGGTGCCAGCCAGTTGGCGAAGAAAGCGTATAGATACTTCGCATCATTAGTAATATGATAATTGGTCAAATTAACAGAAGAGAACTCACTTAATTTGAGGAACTTCTCTGGCGACTGCAGGAGCTGGACAATTCGTAGGACTATGTCGTTATTGAGAACGAAATATTTGCTTCGGTGGCCATGTTGTCGAATAAAGAAGCACAGTATTTCCACCAGGTAGCTGAACGCAGATGCTTCAATGTTGGAAAACTCCACATTAGAGCGGTCCTTGAGAGCGATAAGTGGTTGGAATAGTTTCAAAGCTGGCTTGCTGTAGAAGAGTTCCAGAAATTGTTCCTGTTGAGGATCGATCCCTTGGGGTAGCCGAGCACCAGCTCTGGCAGCATACTCACCATTTGCTTTTGCAAAGGCTTCTGCGGATTGAACAGTAGGACCTTGGTCAAGAAGCACCTTTAAAGCGTCAGAGATATGTGACTTGACACCCAAGTCTGTCTCGACGAGTAAGAGATCAATGAGTGTGTCTGTTAGTGGAGACTGTTTCTCGTGAATTTGCCGATACATAGTCTGGCGGATTACATGAGGATCGTGTTCAATGATAGATACGAGGATGTTCGTTGCGCCGACTCGGACTGCGACGTCGGTATGTTTGAGACCAAAATTGATGACTTGGAGAAGGCCATGAGCAATGAAGTTGTTGTATAATGTCTGTCGCGAGGGTGGCTGGAGATTCTTCGCAATGGAGCAGCATTGCTCGATAAAGAGCACGGCTTCCTTTTTCCGCGTTGGATCCTGATCTGATTTGAAGATGTTGAAGAGTTCGCCTAGAAAACTGGAGTTGGCCTGAAGATGTTGCACGATGTCTACCTGATTGAAAAAGATCAGGGAGTTGAGCACTGAGAAGGTGTTATCATCCAAGATGCGAGCCAATACAACATCTTTCAGGTATCCCAATCGATAGGTCTGGTGGATTTTCCTTATAATCTGTCCGTCTTCAATGCGGACGACTTCGCGATATCTGCCCTCGCCTTGAAGCCATTGCCGATGATTGGCCTTGTGACTGGGAAAGTCCGGGTCGTACTCTAAGGCCCCGACTACTCCGATTACACATTCGTCGGACACGGCATGTTCTATAATACTGGTGTCGTTGAGAAGAATAATGACCTTCATTATATTGCAAAGGCGGTGGAGATCGCTGAGGCTTTCGAGGTCTTCGGCGTCGCTCACGAGGGGAATTAGTTTTCCGATCAAGTCTTCGGCCAGGACATGTTTGGTGAGAGCATCCCGGCCGTGAGGGGAACCACTGAGCATACGCATCTGTGCTTCGATCTCGGTGAGATTCCCCATTGTCGCTTCGGGGAGGCTGATAGGATTTGGCATATCGATGGCCAGATCATCTAACTCGCTGTCATCTGCAAACCAGACATGTGAGTATGCAGCTATAAGACGAGGTATGGTTTTAGATGGGAGGGCATACCTTGCCCATTGTTGGGATTATACTGGTTAGTAATGGTGTGGACGAATTTCCTATGTCGGAGGTGAGTAATCATGTCTCGTAAACAAGCACGCGACGTTGGCGGGGATATTTACCAGATCATAGAACAGCCTTCAGCCTCCTGAAAGCTTAAGGCCATATCAATGCCATTGGTGGGCTCGGTCCAAACGATAAGAGTCTCTGTACGAGAGAGTTGTTTAGTCACGCCAGTAATATGAGGGACGACGTGTCGCGAAGCAGTGCTGAATGTTATGTACCTTGTTGTTTGTGGAAACCGTCTTCCTTAGAGATTCGCGTTTCCAGCAAAATACGATCTGGCTGGTCTTCGGACTCGACAACGACTTGTGGATCTCGACGATCGCCATCTTCGTTCTAGAGACACATGTCAGTGGATGGGCTGTTTGGCGACGACATGTATATAGACGAAGAGAGTGGAGAGTTTGAGTGGGATGGGAATGGGTGACAAGGCGATGCGCTCATGCAGGTAGGTGTTTGTACATGACAAGAAAGACATACGGGATTGAAGCTAGCGGAGCAAAAGCCAGTGCCGCGGTCAAACCAGTCATTGTTGCGAAGCTCGTAGACCTTCACTCGCTTCTTGTCCGTCGACGGATGAGGCACATGCTGTGCCGCCATCGTCAACGGGTAATCAGGGTCGGACTCAGAGGCAAGGCGATTGTAGGTGAGAAGATCTGGGGCAAGATCGAGGTGCTGCTGGAGCGAAAGTTCGGTGTCGGAGTGACTGAGGAGGGTGAGCGCCGCCAGGGTTCCTCACGGTCGGTGGGCGCGCACGCAAGTGGGCAGGCGCTGATTGATGAGAAGCGAAGATGGTTCAAGGATGTGCGCGCGAAAAAGGAAAAGAGAGAGAGAAAGAGTATACTGAGGTGGGCTAACTAGAAGAGGGAAGCGGCCGCAGCGATCAGATCAATAGGCGGCGTTGGTGTTGGTCTAATGGTAGCGGGCACAACAGGTAGGCGACAGCGGTGGCGGCAGAGAGGGAAACTCAAGGGAGCGACAGACAAGCCGATTAAGTCGGGGTCGGGAAAGGGATGCTGCAATCACGGAAGAATCATCTCATGCACGGCAAGAACTGACCGGGTGATGGAGATGAAGATGATGATAATGCCGGGACGGAGCGGGTGTGGCTCGTGAGCAGGCTGGGGGACTGTCAATCGGCTGGCTGTGTAATAATAATAATAATGGGATGGATCCGCGAAAGCAACGAGCGAGATGAGATGAGGCGAAAAGCGAACGGGTTGGGTCGCGAGAGACTCTGCGACCGACGACCCTGGCTCCGTCACTTTAGCGCGGAGTCCAAAAGCTTAAAACGACGGGCTCGACTAGCACCCGCCGAACTACAGCAACCACTAGCTCTCCCATCACTGACTGCCATGAGGGATGCTCGGCTACTACACTTCGGTGGGATACCAGATTCGGAATAGCATTACCGTCTGTTTAACTCCCCTGCTCGGCGCGCATGAGTGGAGGCCTGGCATCTTTGGGCCACGAGGGTGACGTAGAGAACACTCCAGACCCGGTACACACGCGCCCGATATTTGCTGACATGGGATGCAAAACTATACATCATGAAAAAGCTCTCCCCACAGGTGATAAAAGCCTGCCTAAATGAATTATCTTAGAAATCCTCGATACAGAGATTTACATACAGAGTAAGTCATTATATGACGAATACTTACACCAGCTTCTCTCTATGAGTAAGTTACCTGGAGAGTACAATGTTTGAGGTGCCTTTGAGTGAGATGTATTGCGACTCCGGACTGGAACAAAATCAAATAGCGGATCATATGATCGTTCTCTATCGAAGAGGCTAGTACTGCACCTCCCAAGTACCTATGCCCAAGAGAAATGGAAACGTGGAGGTATTGTATTCCAATCCACGACTCGTGGACAACAATACCTTTGCTCTCCAAGCGTTACTACCCTCATCAGGTTTCCATTATCCACGAAGTCTTTCCTATACTCCGACTACACATCATGTAAGCATCCTTACCTCCTTTCTTATAAGTTTTAAAGCACACGCACATTTAACAGATTTATATCTGAACTAAGTGGAAAAAAGGATCATCAACTTTTATTAATAGCTTTTTAGCGCCGGCAATGCACATCAACCTCTGTCCACCCACAACCCGCCCCTAGGTGGCTCCCTAAGTGGCACGTGCTCGCTCTTATGAGGAACAGCTATCAGTACAACTTGTAATTATTACGTCCTAATCACGCTTTCCTCGCGGAGTCCATTTGAGATATATCATGGTGGTTCATGCAGTTTGGCTTGGTAGATGGGCAAGCATCAGTTTTATCGTCCGTCAACGGTTCCTTAGCCATGTTAGCGCAGCAAGATCGGCAACTGGAAGCTCGCCACCAACACGGCTGCTGTAGGTTGAAATGATGTTAGATATTGTCGCAGTGCACTGCCTCTTAAGGATTAAGGAAGAGGGGTAAGAATCCAGTACACTTGACAGGCTGAGAACTATGCGTACATGACAGGATGTCACGTGGCTAATTGGGTGGCCTCTGCTAGTCCGGGCAGTCGCAGAGAGGCGAAATTTCCCCTCATCTCTTCTGGTAAGAACTCGTCCCATACTTTACTCTATCATCTGCAAATATCATCTGTGAGACATTATATAAAACGGATTGGTATACTTTCGCGTGATCAAGGTAAAAGCTCATTCTCTCACCAAAAATGGCAGAGATAGCCGCTATTGGACTAGCTAGCAACATTCTATAATTTGTGGAAATAGGAGTGAAGTTGGCGAAAGATGGCTATGAGATCTACAAGTCATCGACAGGCCTGAGCTCACGCAATGCTCAGCTGGAGGCCAGAGTCGAGGAATTCAGAACAATGTCAGCCCATCTGCTGGTCAACGGCCCAGCAGACGCCGAATACGGCTAAAACAGCAACCGAGAAACAGTTATCAAACACCATTAAGAATTGCATTGAGATTTCCAGAGAAATTCTGAAAGTCCTTGATGATCTTAAAATCAACAGTGAACAGAGGCGGAGGCTCAAAGCTCTGCTGCAAGCGTTCAAAAACAGGCTCAAGCACGATGCGATCGTTCAGCTCATCAAGCGGCTTGAGGAGTCGAGAGCAGATACGTCAATTCTCCTTCTTGCAATAATAAGGTATTTCACTGATCATGTACTGGACACGCTTTTTCCTGTGTCCAAAATCAACTAAGAATACTAAATTGTGTGCTAGACAGGATCAATCTGCAATGTCTGCAGATATCAAGAATCTTGTTTCCACGAACAAGATTCTCGAAGAAGACACAAAGCAACAACTTGATGCCGTGAAGATATATTTCGAAGCGGTCAAGTCGGTATATGAACAACAAAGAAATGCTGGCTGTCTCGACATCAATCAGATCAAATCAATGGTCGACGAGGTGCGAAGGGCGGGCATCAAAGACAATGACTTACACCACTTTATTGAAGATGCCAAAGCCCAAAAGAAGCAACGGGAGCTTCTCAGATGCCTTCGATTTCCTGAGATCAACTCAAGGAATGAAGCAATCAAGCCTGCCCACGAAAAAACTTTCCAATGGATACTCGATCTCGATAAGCATAATTTCACAGACTGGCTCAGGACCGACCATGAAGTTTACTGGATCAGATGGAAAGCAGGGAGCGGAAAGTCGACATTGATGAGGTACCTCACGCATCACATAAAGGTGGACAATGCGCTTTCTTCGTGGGCTGGAGATAAGACCCTGATCGTAGCAAGCCATTTCTTTTGGCTTGCTGGAAGTTCCTTGCAAAGTCAATACAAGGTCTTCTTCGATCACTTTTGTTCTAGGTCCTGAAGAGGACCCCAGAACTGATCAGCCAGCTCTTTCCTTCGCGGTGGGCGAGCTTCGATACTGCTTTAGATCCATGGACAGAGAAGGAGCTGTTCCAAGCATTGAAATCTTTGGGGGGCGCTAACAAGTTTCGATTCGGCTTCTTTATCGACGAGCTCGATGAATACTCGGGAGAAGGAAAACGCCACGAAGAAGACTTCTCAGAGCTCATAGACTATATCAAAACTCTTTCTCGGCTTTCGAACGTCAAAGTATGAATATCAAGCAGACCCTGGAACCAGTTCGAAGTAGCATTTGGCAGCACCAAGTACATGCTGAAGCTAGAAGACTTAACGGGAAATGACATAAAACAGTATGTTCTCGATGAACTGAAAGACAGCGAGCATTTCCAAGCTATCAAAACCACCGATTCAAGAGGCAGTCGATTTGGGGCAACTATTGTTGACAAAGCTCAAGGAGTGTTCCTTTGGGTGTTCCTGGTTGTCAACTCGCTCCTCAGGGGCGCGGCCGCTGCCGACAATTTTGACGATCTCGAGCGTAGGTTAGCTCAAATCCCTGAAGATCTTGAGGATTTCTTTCAGCGTATGCTTGAAGAGATCGAGCCAGTCTATTGGGAGCAGGCAGCTCAAATCTTGCGGCTTGTCATTACTTCCAAGAGGTCTCCCCCTCTTATTGCCTGTGAATATTTGTCACTCGACCATGCCCTCAATCCGTCTGTGAGTCAATGCTCAAAAGCAAGCTTTCATGAAGTCGAAAGTAAGGCGAAATTTCGTTGAATGCTCGATGCAAAGATCCTTTGAGCATCACCTCGAGAATAAACCGAGAACATGTGGCATCGGCATAGAGCATCACTTTTGCCCATCGGACCATCAGAGACTTCTTCGAAAGAACGGGTCGGCTTGAAAATATGATGAAAGAGAGAAATATTAATTTTGATACAAGGATATTATTATGTGGAATCCAGCTAGCCAAGCTCAAGTGGTACTGGGCTGTCCAGGAATTTGTCCCGGCAGGGATGGCAATAACGGCTTACTCTCACACCAACGACATCACGATGGCAATCAAAGCCGTAGAAGAGGATATAAACAGTGTATGAGCAGCACCGATGGAGCAAAAAGAAAGGATGCTAAAGATACACAGCATCCTTGATGAAGTAGATCGTGTTAACAACGCCCACATGCCATATACCAATATCCATTGGACAAATTGCGTACATGAAAGGAGATGTGGATGTGAAGAATGCGGTCCCAACGGAACTCATACAAAAACACTAGCTTATGCGGTCGAAGCCGATCTGAAAATATACGCGAGAACTCGACTCGACGCTGATCCCGAGCTCATGCATCAGAAGAGGGGCTGGCCCCTTTTTGCGTATGCACTTTGGCCTTCATTCCCTCAACGACCCGACGGGAATACATTTGCTCAGGTCAAAGAAATATTTCTGCCGCCCAGATTACTACTCATCGAAGCTCTGCTATCAAGAGGTTCGAATCCAAACGAACGATCTGCGGGTGTTCGACCGTACTATGGCTATGGGACCATCTGGCTTGAGTTTTTGCTTAGGGCTGTTCAAGTCTGTAAATTAGACACTAGCCAAAGGTTTCATACCCGTTCAAGCACCGCTGGAACCCACAACACAAGTATGTTGGAGTTCGAGGCTCAATATTGGGGCCGTACGTACAAGGCTATGCATTTAATGATCTCGTACGGAGCAGATGTGGAATTAAGTTGCTTAAATGATGAGGGCCTAACAAAAGACATGCCCGAAAGTCTTAAGGAGCTTATAAGGATGAAAAAGTTAGAGAACACAAGGAGATATGGCTCTACCTAAAAGTTCCATATCCCCTTGATATTGCAAGGCAATTCAAGGTTTTAGCTTTTTGAATATGTTGCGTCTGCTCTACTTTTTACGAGAAACCAATATCTTTTTCTATGCAGTTGCGTTTCTGAGGGTTGTTTCTTTACCGAACACAAGTGTTCGAGAGCTAGACGGCCAGAATGATCGAAGGAAGACCACACTGGGGCCATCGTCCAGTCAAAAGGCTTGAAAGCCTACGGCGGATGTCATTCAAACGATTCCCAAACTGTGTCCATGGTGTAATTCTCGCATATAATAGACAATGCAGTTGATAATTTCCAACGTGGCAGATGTGGGAATCAATCTTTTCGTCAACTACATAGACTTTGATGCCGATCTTCGAAAATTGATCCTTTCAGGTGATGATACCAATGGCGTGAGGGAGCTCGTGCACAGAAGCCGATTGGGGAAGGCTGAAATGTCGTAGTTGTTGTTTTGTAGCAGTGTTTGGTGATTTAGGGGAACGGTCGCCAGCGAAGTTTGTTTATGTGTGTGTTGGTGCTATATTTTTCCCTCTTCCCTTTCCCATCAAGACAGCTCTCCTCCAGGCCTGATGAAAAAAAAAAACAAATCAAGGCCAACGCACCTGTTGTAAACATCATCTGCTCCTACCACAACCTCCACTCCTTCACTCTGATCGCGAAAATTAATCAGCTCTTCCCCCATGGGAAACGACAAGAGTTTCTATGTGATCATTCAAGGTCGCATAGCCCCGGCAGTCACGCAGTCATGGTAAATGTCCCCAAAGACAACTTGACCTCAATCTAATGCTGGGGATGAACAAACAGGGCCATGGCGCAGCCACTCGTAACTGGATACTCGAACAATTTGCATCGAAGTTGCACCACATTCGCGGAGGCCAAAGATATCATGGACAAGCATGGAATCACCACCTTTTGGTTTCTTGAGGGCATGACCGATGGCCCGAAATCGCGCGCACGAACTTCCTACGCGGCTAGCACAGAGGCTACTTACTCTGTTGCTAAGGGCAGAGAGACTGGACTATACTCGTCATACATGTAGGCTCATATAAGAATCGAACATGGAAGCACCCTCAGCTAACTAGATTGCTCGATTTAGCCTAGACGTGAAGCCACGAACCGACAAGTACAATGCCGCATGCCATAAGAAGCTGGCCGACCCGACTCTGGCCGAAAATTTCCTTCACACGTTTGAGAAGACTGAGAATCTCTTGCGCGCCTTGAGCATTGAGTGAAAGCAATCAACGACAGACTGTGCTTCTCTGAGCAGCTAACCCCTCATGGGGTCTTGGGGTATGGAACCGAAACGTTGTGAACAATTGTTTTGAGAAGACTTTGATAATCGACTTAGGTAGAATAGGGAAACCCAACAATAAGATAGCCTGATTTTCAGCTACTGAACGAATGCAGAAGAGCCTTGCCTTGAAGAAGGCTTAACTGATTACTAGATTCAAACAGGCCATCAAAGTCTTTCGTGAATGTCATCCCAAGTTTACTGAATGACGCATGAATTCTATTATTTAGTCAAAAACCTTGCCGCCCAGCACTCCCTTTTGAAAGATACCATCAGGATCAAACTCCTTCCTGATATCTGCACCGACTTCTTATTTACAGCGCCGTAGTGAAATCGGGTCCGAGATGAGGGCTCAACACAACCAACACCACTCGAGGGTGAGGCGCGCGAGCCCCTGAAAGGCACTGAGAACTGGAAAATCAATGAATTCTTGTAATTTGAACACTTATGCATAGAAATTAATATGTGTAAAAGTTCAACGCGAAATTTATTAATTGTGCCTCTGGTTGTTGATTTCTCTGGGTCTGCTACTTTGCTAAAGCTAAGCTAATTGTGTTGAAAATGCAACGCATTGTGATTACATAATCACTACCCCTATTTCAGTAGGAGCTGACCGGGTCCTGGAAACTGGAAGCATAGTTGAAATACCTGTAAGCGATAGACTGGCCTATTCCCTGGATATGTTCGTCAATGACCGTGATCACTTACTTTTCTGAGACCAGTATCAGCTGTTCATCTTCGTTATTCTTCCAATTCATGAGGATCAGGACGGAAACCAGCGGGACAATAGTAGGCGGTAGGCTAGTGATGTTCCCGCCGGCAGGAAGGCATTTCGTCAAGAGAGAAACCCGATACGGCTGGAGAGTCGGGGAGAATACGACTCCCTTAATATTATTGACAGTATCCAGACTTCCTATGAAGATTTATGTTAACGCTTTGAGAATATTAGCGTCCGGTTTGACGGCGGTGTTTGAGTAGGCGACCCTGTTTATGATCTGCATCACAGGCCGACGTCGCGTTCAGGCGTTCAGGCAATCAAAGCAAGAAAGTGTACCTGACACCACCATCAGACATCGTAGCCTGCTCAGCCGCAGTAACCAACACATTGATCATCCCCAAAGGCATCCAGCCTTCTAATCTGTGTTTAATCTTGGTCAAAGGGTCCAGCATTGCCTGATTCACGACCTCTTGAGTGGAGCAAACCTGGTTGAGACCTGGAGTATTCTCGCCGACTGAAGCGGCAAAGAAACCCTCATCATGATAAGTGTCTTGACACAATCATCGATGAGATATTAAAAGTGTCGCAATGGCACTACAAAGCTGCATCTGCGGTACGTACCGTACCACCTTGTCATGATGTGGCAATGAGGATTCTAGTCAAGAGCGGCGCGAGAAGAGGGTGTGCGAGGGGTGCGAGAAACGTCAGATTCGTGATCCCTGACTTAATGGCGAACTCTCCTCGAACGGCCTGTCCAAAACCAAAATATTGACCAGTATGATCGTAAGGCGGCGCAAAGTAACCTTCTTTATCTGGAACTCAAATGGCAGAGAGTAGACCAACGAGCCCACGATCACGTTGACCAGTGACATGAAAGCAGCACCGAAGAAGACTGTTCCATACCGAAGAATTCGGTAAGGTATCGTAGCACTAACACGACATGATTTCAGTGACTGGCGCGGGAGGAGCAGTTCTTTTGTCCAAAAACTCACTTTTTGCCCTGGTACATTTGTCAAATGAAGTAAACCGTCAATACTATACCACCGGCCATGATCAACCCGTAAACATGCAGATTTGACCAGTCATACACGACATCGACTTACCATAGTACCAAAAGTACAGTGGTGAATCCACCGAGAAGGAGGGCCAGGCTGAGCCAGTCCACCCGTGCGAACCGTTGCAATACCCTTTTTGGCATCTCGACCGGAGCCTCCTGAGGAGGAACGTGAAGAAACCAATGGGTAGGTTGATCCAGAAAAAGAAGCGCCACGCTGAGCTGAGTCGGTGAAAGCGCCGCCTAAGAGGGGACCGGCGGAGGATGCAACGCTATCTAGGCTTGTGATCATTGAGATGTACAAGGGGCGTCGGTGGCTAGGAATGGCGGAGCCAACGATTGCGACCGCTGCCGATGTGCAGGCCACCGCCACTAACACCGGTGATCAGCGGCCTAATGATCAAGACCGCGGAAGAGGGAGCCAGGGCACATACGGTCGATCCAGCGTCGAAGACGAAAATGCAGATCATGATAATGAACTTTACCGAGACAACTTATAAAGCTGTCCAAATGCAGACTGTACCGCCATGTTAGTGTATTCATAAATACGACAGATCATGCGCTCACAAGGAATAGATCGCGGAGCTTTTTACACAAATTGCACTCATTCCAGTCTGCCGCTTCCCTTCCCATCCAAGCACGTCGCTCAGTCACCAGACAACCATATTGTCAGACGTCCCGCATTAAGCAGTCCGTGCTTCCGGGTCTCGCTCTCAGCGATGCTGTCAGCAGCATCGACCCGGAGAAGTTCATGCAGCTAACAGGTTTGAATTACGAAAAGACCACGGTTGACACGCCAGTATCAAAAGAAGCCGATGCTAGTGGTGATACTGAAGTCATGCAAGGCATCACACTAATGATGTTCACTATCGTCTTCCTGATATGTCTGGATCATCATATCTTAGGTGCGACTCAGCAAACCTGCTCGCATCTACTACTTTGCCGACAACTTTACTAACACAGAAGTGTGTGTACAGCTACGTCGACTCCACGAATCACATCTCACTTTAACTCAATTCAGGATGTGGCCTGGTACAGCAGCCGGTACTATTTGACTAGGGATATCCGATAATGATGAATATGTCGATGCGGGTTAGCACGATGCAAGGCATGACCAGAGACCTCGTACCGCCAGGTACTTACCTACATAGGTATGCATAATGTAATAATAGATACTTACATGTACTTATTTTACGGAAGTTTGTGGTTTTGATATTTGATTTCTCCCTAAGCGCAATCTTGTGCTGAGTGCCGAGGATTAGTATTCATGGGTATCCCCAGGCTTGGACCCCATGCAGCTACCTATAGGTACAGGTGGCTAAACTGACTACTATAAGCCTTACCCAGGACACCCCCTTGCGCCCTAAGGTGAGTAGCTCTCTGTGTCTGTTCCAAGGCTTCCCTTCATCTTCGTCCCTCCTCCCCCCCTTCTTAACTGTCCACACATCGAGATTTCTTGTCGCATCGATTCTGCTCTATACCCCAACCCTCCTTGCCCTCAAAATGACGAGTTCTACATTGAAGGTAGCTTCGTGGCAAGAGGCCACGCTGCCACAAATTGTCAGTCAGCTGGCTCGCGAGAAGCCGCAATCCGTTTACGGGATATGGCCGGTCAGCCCTACCTCGTACTCTGAGGGGACTCGAACCATTACCTACGAACAGGTGGAGCATATCATCAACAATTTGGCGTGGCTTCTCACAGACCAGCTTGGCGATTCTCATGAGGTCCATAATCTGGCGTACATTGGTCCGAACGATGTACGCTTCACGGCGCTGCTACTGGCTGCAGTCAAGACCGGCAACGGAGTAAGTATCTGTCGTCTCCGAGCATATTATAGTATGCTAGGTAACATCCTTCATGTTTAGCTTTTCCTCACTTCACCTCGTAACAGTGCTGCAGCTCAAAGTAGCATGTTCGAGAGGCTGGAGTGCAATATCTTGGCCACTCCTGATCCAGCAACCTCCAGCGCCTCGCTAGTACTAGAAGCTGTCAATGGCTGCCGTACTTTAACCATACCGGGAATAGATGAGCTCCTGGAGCCCCCACGCCGACCTTACAAGTCGGAAAAGACTTTTGATGAGTATTGCTCAGACCCTTTCTGGATCATGTGAGATCCCCTCTCCATCTAAGCCGCGAGGAACATCGTCTAATCAGACATGAAGACACACCTCGGGGTCAACTGGCTTACCAAAGCCCTTGTTCTGGACGCAGGAAACAGCGGCACGGGCTATTGAAGCGACCGGCAGTGCGCCTCCCCACGGGCTGGTTTCCGTCGATTCTCTTTGTCGCGGCAAGCGTGTGCTATCGGCCCTACCACCCTTCCATGTAAGTTGAGCGTGGTCTCCGTCCCAATCAGGGGTTATAAGACGAC
This sequence comes from Xylariaceae sp. FL0255, assembly GCA_022578795.1. NCBI lineage: Eukaryota > Fungi > Ascomycota > Sordariomycetes > Xylariales > Xylariaceae > Xylariaceae sp. FL0255. Next base: position 60,616 of record MU388935.1, on the reverse strand, counting down.
TGACGGTCTCAGGGAGCTGGTTTAGCGCAGTGGCTCCTCAACGGCATCCCGTTTGGAAACGTCACTATCGTGCCTGCGGCAGTAGGGGCCATTGTCACAGCAGACGGCCTAGTCCATGCGCTACAACACACCACTGCCGACGTGGCCATCTTGGTGCCATCCGTCGTCGCTGAACTCGCGCAAAGCCCAGATCTTCTGGGCTTTGCGCGGCTCATCTCAAGCTCATCATCTATATTGGAGGTGATTTACCACAATCGATAGGCGATCGCGTGGCAGCCAAGATCCGCCTTCGTAGCCAATGGGGTGCGTCCGAGGTTGGCATTCCGCCGCAAGTGCTTATACCCGATCTGGAGCGGGAGGAGAGCGGCTGGCAATATGTCCGCTTCCATCCGTGCGCGGGAGCGTTCTTTGAAGAGATCACCAGCGGTGCTTATGAGCTTGTCATACGTCGCCAAGTAGATTCCAACAGGCAGCCAGGCTTTAGCATTCGCGGATTCGAGGATCTAACCGAGTATCGCACGCGGGATCTCTTCGAGCCTCACCCCACGCTACCGGACACATGGCGCTGGCGAGCTAGGGCAGACGATATTATTGTCTTCCTAAATGGAGAGAAGACCAACCCTGTTTCTATGGAGCAATTCATCATTGCTAACAACCCTACGCTCTTGAGCTGCGCTATCGTCATCGGCGCGCAACGGTTCCAGGCGGCAATGATAATTGAGCCCAAAGATCTGGACGCCGATATGAATATGGCTGAGAAGGCGGCGCTCATCGAGCGAGTTTGGCCCAGCATCCTTGAGGCCAACAGAACAGTGCCCGCCCATGCCAAAGTCGAGAAGTCCCTCATCTTAGTAACGGGTCGAAAAGGGTTCATACGCGCTGGGAAGGGCACTATTCAGAGAGCAGCGACTGTTGCTCAATACTCTCATGAAATTGACAAGCTATACAGGAGTGCTGAAATCAATTTTGATGAAGATGATGACCAAGACACTACGGTCACGGAGTCGAAGTCGGTGGATATGACAGACACCGACTCGGTTTCGCGACTGATATTAAAAACCGTGCGTGAACTCACGGGTTGGATAAATCTAGAGGAGTCAGTCAGTTTTCTCGACATGGGCATCGATTCACTGCAAGCCTTACAGCTTAGCAGGGCGTCGCGAAAAGACCTTCAGGTTAGCAGCCTTGCATTATCGACAATTTACCAGAATCCTAGCGCGTCTCGGCTCGCACAGGCCTTGTCTCAAACAGCAGCAGAAGCCACCAGGGAGATCGACGTGGCAGGTGAGCTCATATCGAATTACCGTGATCAAATAGCACGGATTCGAAAGCCAGCAGCGCTTTGTTCTAGCGATGGGCATAAGAGCACGCGTACAGTCGCCGTCATATTGACAGGCTCGACTGGTACACTTGGAACCTCCATTCTAAGGGCTCTACTAGCCAGAGACGTTATTAGCCACGTATTCTGTCTCAACCGCAGCGCGGATGGCGGTCGCGCTGCCCAAGAAGCGCGCTTTGCGTCGGCTGGACTTGGAACAGATTTGCTCAATAATGGCCGTGCCACATTCTTGCAGACCGATCTAGCACATCCGACTCTCGGCTTAAGCCAAGAGAAGTATCAATCGCTGAGCAGCCGGGCACATATCATAGTACACAATGCCTGGTTAGTCAACTTCAATCAGTCGTTATCGGCGTTCCGCGCGCAGCTCACGGGGTTGGTCAATCTGCTGGCGCTGGCAGCAGCAGCATCGCAGCCAATGCGAACTCTGTTCGTCTCCAGCGTCGGCGCTGTGGCGCATCTTGGATCTACTGCTTCAACAGAGTCTGTGCCCCCGGAGTCGGTCGTTCTTGGCACGGGCGGCATGAACGGCTACGCGCGGAGCAAAATGATAGCCGAGTTATTGTGTGATGTAGCCTCGCACGTCCTCCATATACCGCACGTCCTCCATATACCGGTGGAGATCATCCGCGTGGGACAAGTCGCCGGGTCCAGCACCAAGGGCACAGAGTGGAACCGTTCAGAGTGGCTGCCGAGTCTGGTGATCAGTTCGCTCGTGAATCTGGGTTGCCTGCCGAGCAATCTGGGCCCTCGCTTCTCAGCGATCGACTGGATCCCCAACGACCTGCTAGGCAAAGTTGTGGCCGACCTCGTCGTCGCGAATTCACAAACGTTAGGTGGCTTGGGTGCTATGGTGTTTAACTTGCGAAACCCACACACCACTTCGTGGGAGTCGTTACTCCCGGCGATCCAGGCGAAAGCCCGATCTACTTGTGCAGTGGTGGCACCTTCAGAATGGCTGACCAAGTTACAAGAAAGCGAAGAGATGCATTCCGAGGTGGATGTGTCGCACAATCCGGCAATCAAGCTGTTGGGCTTTTACCGCGATCACTTATGGGCGACTGCATCAGACGCTGGTGCCAGGGAACGGCCAACCATGGTGATCAATCGTGCTCTCTCGGCCAGTGCCTCGCTGCGCGACATGCCACCTGTGAACCGTGAATGCATGTCCAGATGGGTCAGTGAGTGGCTAGATGGACAAGAATGAGAAAGTTGGTCTCAGCTGGAGGCACATGTTGGTGGAGAAGGATGCCGAGGTACAAGGGTGGTTCCTGCACTAGATTCGCGGAGTTATAAGCCTTAACGATAAATGCTGAGGATATTTGATGATGTCATAAATTCAATCCACAAATCTGCACTCCTGTCTAGATCTTGTAAATGCGTACTTATATACGCGCCCTTGATCAACGGTGGACATGTTGCCCTGTTTGTCACCTTTTTCGGCTGTCGTCGCCAACATCATCTCCAAACTCGAAGACCTTGAACAGAACGGTGAGGAGAGGGACAGACGCCAAGACCAAAAACAGAAGAAATGATAGTGTGCGTGTTCCTCGAACGGTACAGCAGCAATGCTAGTGAGAAGATGATAAATACTCTGATCATGGCCGGTGGTGATAAAATACGCCCAATAATGTCTGCTGTAGCGATGGCATTCTGGTAAAACGGCGGCCGCTTACGTGCCCGAGCTAGCCCAGGTCTGCCGCTTACAGTTGCTGGGGCTCATGACCAAGCGAGATAGCGAGGAGGAGGTGGATCGGAACTTTGTATACTCGTAGCTTCCGACTATATCTGGAAGATGGTAATGTATCATTGGTCATTAGGTGGCTAATCAACAGTGATGTGGCGGGTGGGCAAAGGACTAAGAATGATGCTTATAGGTCACGGTTCGACAGCAGCAGAACATAGCCGAGATATACACACTTAAAGCTTCGAGGAAGATGCATACATTCATGCTCGTGATTGGCGGCATCGCTTCAAAGGCGATGGCGACCTCAGCTTAATCAGCATGCGATGCCCCGCTCCACTGTTTCAAGCGCCTGACCAGTGCGCACTTCTCGAAATAGATGAGAATCTGGGGGCGAAAAGAGTAGCTCTTGGGTGTAGCAGTAGAAAAGAACTATCTGTCTTCATTGTGAACTGTCTATATTTCAACCGTCTCAGCCAACGTCGCGCACAAGTGATGTCTCCTGAATTGAATGGCCAGTTCCTCACGTCATTTGGTTGACCTCGGGCACGAACTAAGTGCTCACCACGGGTGTTTGGGAGGTGTTATAATGAACTGAACTGCTTTAGCTAGCGACTTTACGCCCAAGCTTAAGCTTTTGTTACACGGAATCAGGCTGACTAGATGTCGGCTCGCCCCCCATCGTATTTCACCATCTAAGCCGTCCTGCTCGACGGCGCTGCAATTGACGATTGCGAAGGATGCTAGAGCAGTTTCGTAGGCTGCGACGTCATCGCAGATCCGAGCCTCTTGGGAAGAGAAGAACGGAAGACCTCTCAAGTAACAAACCGGGTTGTTGGCTGCCTCGAGAGAAGTGTGAGGAGTGAGTATATACGTTGTCAGAATTATACCCGCCAGCGCATGTTCCCCGATAACACCCTTGTCCGACCGGGAACCAGTAATACTGCGGCCGTGAGGTTGCAGCTTCTTATACGTAGTGCCCCAGCGCTCACCCGCAGCGATGGCAACGATCCTGTTCTCGAGGTCTAGGTTTATGCCTCTGAATAACCTAAGGTCAACGTTAATGCCACCCTGATTGTCGGCACAGCCCGGGAAAGGCTGTTGCCCGGCGCCGCGGATCGCAAAAGTTGCTTCGCCGTTGATCACAAAGGGTCGGATCGTTGTCATGAAAAGGGAAACCTCCTTAGCTATCGTGGGCTGAGATGGCAGCTGGGGTCATCTCGCTCTCGAGGAAAGAAAAAATATGATCTATTGAGCTTGGTAAACTCTGTGCTGTCGGGTCGATGAAGCTGGTCAACAGCAAAGGCCTGCTCAAGGGCGCCCAACTGCTACTCAAGTTCTTTACGTAGCAAGACTAATTGATGAATGGAGGCTCATCTACTTCTGGAGAACTTGTGCTTATCTTGTTCATTTGGGAAATGATGTTGGCATAAAGTGTGTAGTCACTGAGGTCAAGCAGGGTCTTACCCCAACAGCCCTTGCATTACCATCGTTCAGTTCGTGAAGATAGGTGAGGTCGGGTATCCTCACTGGACTGTGTGCAGAGAAAGTATGTTTAGTAGTTTTCGAAATAGTAATGTTACGCTGAGTTTCGAATGAACTCTTCCCAGAAAGGAAACAACAGGCTTAGAATGTCGAAGAAGATGAGAGTCTCAGGGTCAAAGGGGCGAGGTCCCTGTTACCATATTTTCTATTTTCTGCTCTTCTCGAGTCTTAAGTATACGATACGAAGCAATGCTACTTGTTCTGTTCTTCATACATGAAAAATGTCTAACTTCTAGATGTACCGGCGCAATTTATCGAAGGATAGACTCTTTTACTTCGCGATAAATGGCGGCAGGTATGTATGGTTTCGGCCGGGTTGGCGGGGTTAGGGAACCGGGAGTTTAGCGCCGTGTCGCACCTCCCGACCGAGCTGCTGCGCCCTTGGAACATACATTGTTGAAGCTGAGCTTAGGACCCGACTTCGGCGCTGTTCGGCGATCACTCAGCTCCACCCAATACACTATAAAATCACCCTTAGGCATCAGCGAGTGCAGCTGAATTAAAGGGGTATGTAAGCAATCCATTCAATGGCACTCAACGAAGATTTCTCAAGTAAATACACCATCAGGCCTCACGGCCCGGTTGACCTAGAAGTCATATGCAATCGACATGATTTCCTAGTGAGTGAAGTCATAAATGATGTCCGTTGGACTAATTTGAACTAATAGTGAGTATAGTATGCGCGCGACTTCGGCTGGAAAGATGATTTTATCGGCGCTACAGCCGTGATGATAGCCGACCTCAGGGAGAATTTCAATCCTGATCTGGAGCGCGTTTTCGTCGGCGAGAATAAAGAAACACGAGAGTTTCTAGGCACTGTCACCATTACAAAACATAGACAAGAGCCAGACACAGCACAGCTACGCTTTCTGCTGGTGGAGCCTACAGCTAGAGGTACGGGGATAGGAAGCAGACTCGTCAATGAAGCAGTTGAGTTCGCCAGGGCAGCAGGATATAAGAGGATCATTTTATGGACCGTTAGCATCCTCGTAGGTGCGAGAAGAATCTACGATCGAGCAGGGTTCAAGCTGGTCAAGGTAGAGGAGGAAAAGCAGAAATGGGGCGCGAGACTCAGTGAAGAGTTGTGGCAGCTAGAGCTATCTCCCTTAGAAACGTAACCTTGACGAATGGTCATCTACCAACTTGGCTTCTACGCTCTCAATGCGTAACTGGCAACAATGGGCATATCATTTGCGGAGCTTTGAAGGGCATGCTGTCTTTCCAAGGGTGTAGGGCTGAAATAGACTTTGGACATGTGCGAGTGTGGAATTGGCCGCTTCGGATAGCGCAACCGATCCGATCGGTGCTTAAAGGGTATCTTATATATCGAAGTCCATTTTCTCAGAAACCAGTGGCATCTATGTGGGCTAGGTGTAAACTGTTTTGCATCAAACTTGTCTTGCTAAATCAAAACATAGCCAATTCCCCCACTCATGTCCTCAACTGCGCGGCCATATTCGTTGAGTCCTCCGGAACAAAAGAGACTCGATAGTTATATAGATAGTGATGTAGCACCCCGTCACCGCGCCTATAATTCAACTCCCGGCGTCATCAGTAAGAGATCCTGAGCTTTTCAGAAGAATTACAAAATATAGCGCCATCCCTGTAACCAGTAACAAGGATATGGTTGCCAATTGAATCTCCGAAGTTACAGAGAGCGTCTCAAACCTTCCGCGATAGATCGTTATTGGTGGCTTCGAAGCTCAATCAACTTTACGCTATCGGTGCCGTCGTGGCCAGTGGTGCGAATGTGAACAACGTCGCAAAGTGGGCAGGCGTGACACCCCTTATCGAGGCTACCATAGCAAGCCCCGTAAGTGCTGTTAAAAAGCTTCTGGCCCTCCGCGCCGATGCATCCATTCGCGAGAACGGGCGACTACCCGAGACGGCACAGCATAAAGCCGCGAGACTGGCGATGCGTAATCCATGAGATACTTGTTGAACGAGACCCGATGAAATGGATGCCATTGAATAGTCTTCAAGAGAACCCAATACATCAGACTGCCCGCTATGGCCACACAGAGACATTGACGAAGATGCTCATACCCGGCTCTGGGGATTTTACGCAACATCTAGACACCAGGGATCGCTTCAATGCCATGCCGTTGCACGAGGCTTCAGCCAGTGGCCGCCTGAAGATAGTTTGGCTTCTTCTAGAAGAGAGCGCATCATCTTTCTACAAGGCAATGTATATCGGAATACCACTGCATGTTGCGACTGATCGCGGAGATTCTACGATGGCAGCGATGATACTTGGACCCCTAAAAGGAGAAAAGATGCCCAGGGTAGGCGAGCACGACGTACCGCCGTTGCATGTCGCAGCGACAGGAGGCCACAAAGACATTGTCAAGATGATCGTGGCCAGGTGGCCTAAGGCTTATCGAAGGACCGATCGTTACGGATAGCTGCCGATAGATTGGGCGCGGCACAATGGCCATGACGAAGTAGCTCGGATACTCGAACAAGCCGCTGCTGCTGCTGCTGCTGAAACAAATCGAGATAGTTCAGGTAGAAAAGGTATACCTTTAGAAACAGCAATAGAGATCTTCTTCTAGGTTGGGATATATCAATGTATATACAATAATAAATTGGTGGTACCTTACATTCCACCAAATGTCCCCCAAAAGTCAGCTTCAAATATATATACCAGTCAGGGTTCCCAAGTTGCGACTACGTGGCAGTCGAGCATATTGCCTGGGTGATTTATGATAATCGTCTCGAAATCTACAAAAAGCCCCAAAGAGTGAAATAGGGATTACAATTAGGGATTACGTGATCATTAGGGTCGTATATAATAGCTCTTATTTGTATTAAATTAGAAAAAAAAGGATATACGTTCTTTTTTTCACATTTTTCGATCCTTACAGGGTTACTTAAGCCCTACTAAGTATAATCCTGTACATGATCATCCAGTAGGCATTAGGCCTCGAGAACTGCAGCTTCGCTGCAGTTAATTATAGTTAAGTTGTGGTTCTCGCGCTTTATTTTAATAGCAACCAAGGGGAGAATAAGGGAATAAACCGGGCATTTCGAAATATCACATATTGGAAGAACGATCCCGGCTTAAGACCTGCAAACGAGGCGGTTGTCATAGGCAGGCCTTCTAATGTTATGCCTTTAAACAAAGCTTGGATCCTAAGGTTTCGGTCGGGAATGAAGAGTGATCGCCGTCCGTACATGGAGTGCCATGAAGTGGCATCCAAGACTAGCTTCTATAGGAGCTTTGGGTCATAATCAATCTTGTCTTGGGATACACAATAGTCTGAAAAGAGAACTCGGGTACACCATCTCTATTCTCTGAAACAGCCGTGACTTCCACGTGTAACAGGATGAGAAGCAGATATTTTGATGTCTCAGATTTTATCAATAGGGCTCCTTTAAATCCCTGAACTATTGGCACAATCAAATCTCTGCTTTCTGTTAGGGTCTATACGAAATGACTTGATAGTCATTCCGTTCTCCGCATTCAGAATGCCATATACCTCGTAATACCCCACGTTAGCTTTAGGTCTCATGGCTTCCGGGTTCAATTAAAATGCGTGCGAATATCGTGATATTGGTGGTAGGGCTGTCTGCTCTGGAGTAGTTCCTTCCAAAAGTAGGTTTCGCAACCTGTAGAACGTTGTCCATGGTTTGTTATACTGAAGATGGTTAGTATTTCGAAGCGCAGTGAGCCGTGGACGGTATGGATTAATAGATGTGATAAGTGGCTGTTTTACCATGATACATAAAAGAGGTCATTGTGTCAAATCTGAGCATATATTGAATGGGGTTTATAAAACGAGGCTTACGTATTTACCCACGGTCTATATATTAGTTCTACTTTGCGTTACCCTAATTAAAAATAGACATGTGTTTTCTTTACTACATGATACCCCCCTAGGGGGCACTTGAAGCCCTACTAAGTGTAGTCTCTACGTGATCATGGTTGTTTTAATTTATCAATTGTCGTTATACCTGAACGTTCCCTGAAAACCCCTCTTATCTCAGTCAAAGCCATCTCTTACCCGTATAGTACTTTGCCATTACATCTACGAACCCCCCGCGGTCGAAGTAACCGGCTTTTCATCTGATCTGGCAACTCTGTCAGAGCAGTGATGGCCCTCATATAACCGCCTATGCATCTGTCATGTTTCTTGTGTCTGCCATCAAGACTTCAAGATTTCACAGCCCTCCAGGGGTCTTGAGGGTTCGCAGAAGGCATTAATCACCATAATGTACTAATATCCAACCCGCATTACTAACACAGGCCTTGTCAGCCATGGTCATGGTATCAACATACGTGCGTAGTCTAGTTTATATATCATATCCAAGGCAACCTATAAACCTCTGTGTGGTGGACGAGATCGGCACTGTCAAATCGACTGCATGAATTTGGCTTCAGAATAAGACTCAGGTCGGGAGGAGAGAACAGAACGCTTCGACAATTACTTATTTGTTACTTGAGTAGTACTCTATGAGCCCCAAATGAAGAAGCAAAAATTTCCTGGGCGCACTGTATTCCCGCCATTTTGTCTTCGACGCTTTCGATTGCCCTTTAGTTGCTGTAAATTTCGCCAGCTATCTTCAATACCGGTCACCGTCAGATCTCCATAAGCAGAAGAAACCAGCAAACACGTGATCATGCTGTGCTTCCCAATAACCCACCATGCCGAACGGCGTCAGGTGACCATGCCAGTCATTTGTAACATAATCTGTGATATTCTGTGCAATTGAGAACTTGTCTGTGACTGCGTGTATCACACCGGTCAATGTGATAGGAAAGCCATTTTCGGTTCCATCCCCTCGGACATGAACGCTGTCAGCTGCAGCTCCTGTGACGCTGAACTTCACGTCCGATAAGACATTGAATTCGCGAAAGAAGGGACCGTAACATCGATAGCCACGCCACGTACTCCCGTCAATATTACATCTACCCGAAACGATTGAGCAGATGGACCGCAGCCAATGTCTCCAACTCTCATTTTCAGGACTCTCGGCAGGCTCGTCAAAGGGAACTGGAAAGCTTGGAAACGAGAAGAGTTGGGTCTGTAGAGCCAAACAGTGATGTGGTGTAGATAAATGTTGATCCTTCAAAGCTTTCACAAAAACACCGAAAAGAAAGTAAACATTGCTTAGATTTCTAAGTGTATCAGCGGGATATGATTGGAACTTTGTGACCAACGTGACTTGAAAGGTTGCAAGGCCATCCAAATGTCGTCGGCTCTGTTGCTTAATGTCCAAGCGCTTCTTGTTTGGATGGCTCAGACTCACATGGGCAAATGAGAATGCTAGCCGCAGCAATGTCTCGTCACTGTAGGATACTTTAACCAAGCCGCCAGAAAAACCAAGCGCTGTAGCAATGACGGTGGTTATAATATCTTGAGTGTGCGAATCATTATCTTTACTCCACGTCAGCTCTTTTTATGTGTATGACCAGTTGCATAGTTTACTTACAACCTAATATGACGAGATGTGGCACGAATCTAGTCACCTTGTGCACTACTTTGATTACTTCAGGGCCGCCAGTTGAACGTGACAGAATGTCAAGCGCATTGATAAGACTGCTGGTCTTGCTCAAGGAAAGGGAATAGCGCATTAAGATGCGAATATCGCCAGCAGATCGTTTTTCAATTGCCCTAAGCTGCAGAATGGGTTACCCAACGCGGTTTGAATTTGCGGCAAGTAGCTGTGACAATTCTTAGATTAGCAGCCGGCAAGGTCAGAACAATATGAGCAATCATCCTGTTAAATACATACTTGGGCGAGAACCATTTTCTTATAAGTCAAGAAGTCATGACAGACGTATCGGATGAAATGACACGTCGCTGTAAAGGTAATCAGCGATTCCCCGTCGCAGAAGACGGCGATCATTCGGAGCAGCTCTGGTGAGAACTTCGCAAATGAACCAACCACAGCAGACATGTTGTGACTGATCGTTATGAGCTCTTTCGAATATGCATGTGGTGATGAGCTGGAACGCCCATCGATTCAACCTTTATGAGGTTTAAAGCCTGAAGAAAATGAGGATGGAATGACCCAGCAACCTTTCCCATTCCTCGCCGTCCCGGTGCGACCCTGTGCATTCCATTCCCATCTCCCTCCTCTTGCCGTGACTAAGCTGTATTTATCTTGTACATCACAGAAATCTGTGCACTTCGGGTATCCAGATCGCTGAAGCCTAGATATAGAGCGCTGTCAAACGGTGGTTCGATAAAATAGGCGCGCAGGTGCGTTGCGGCGACAACACCGGGGATCTCCATTTTCTTTGTCGTCACTCAGGTAACTTATAGATAAGCTGCGACTTCCTTTCATTTTAGCACGCGTACTTTAGGATATAATCACAAATAAATCGACCTCAAGTCTGTCATTAGCGCCTTTCTCTATTTCTTTTTGTGTAGATAATCATGGAAGCCTGGATACCGACAACAGGCTACCATTGGATTTTTGAATACCGATCACGTAGCAACTAAACGACTTGCTGTCTCGTCTTATCTTGGATTACTCTGTGTGGTCTGAATATCATGACAAAGTTTCATTTATATATCACTCGCTCTCGGGGTATATTGACGTGCATGACGCCGTCAGGATACATACGTCTAATTCAAGGTAAATCTGTCGCTTCATTCTCGTAGAAAGACGCCATGAGCTCAAATTACCATTCGCACTCCAAGACGCTGTTATAAACCAATTGTCACCAGGTAAATGCCCTACACTTAATGCTCTAAATAATTATATCAAAAGTATAGGTCTGCCGCTGAAATAATGTCACATTCCGCAATGGAGATTTTTACCAGTTTTATCTCATCGCATCAGAATATACCTATCTGTATCCCTATAAGAACCCGGTATTGTAAAATCACATATTTGTGAGTGATTAGTTCAGCTGAGGGTATCCCCCCTGGTCGATTGAGGGTAGCTAACCCTGTCTGGCAACCTCCGATTCTCCGATTGCACTTGCCTCAGCCGCCACACTCACTTCAACCTCCCAACATCCAAATATTCGATAATATTGTTGAGCGAGAGAGTGGGTGTTGCGAGGGCGTGCCCTCAAGGGATGACGGCCGGAGCTCCCAGAGCTCCAGCCCTTATATTTCGAAAAGATAATTGCGAAGGCGTCATGGCGGAATACCAGTGGCTTACGTCTACATGCTTGTATTACCGACCTCAATATGGTTAATTACCCTGAACTGAGCATGGGGTTTACGATCAGCTTTTGTGTACCCTCTTTCTTTTTCAAATAGATAACTACTTGATTCTGACAAATTCGCAGATTGGTTTAGCTTGTCCGCTGATCGCTAGAGATAAGGCCGTGCATGCTACCGTAGAAGATGATGCCGTAGTCAAAGCGACAAGGGAAAAGTGGGTAAAAACCCCTAAGTTTGCCTTTCCTAGAAGCGGCTCTGTGAGTGGCCATCCTCGCCCCCTGTTGGGTACCGAGGATGCCAAATCGATCAAGATCTGGCTGTTGAAGCCCATCATGTCAAACGGGTCGATCTCATAAGCGCATCCGGGCTCCAATACATCCGGGCTCCACTCTCTGCCCGAACTTACGATGGCCTTGCAGTAGAGAGTTGCTAGTCTGTCGATCAGAATGGGAACCGGACCGGGTGCTAACCACTTCTTGCCGTAGCCCCGTAGCCGCCTCATTTCGCAAATTCGCAATAGTTGAACTGCCAGTCATGTAAAAGAAAATGAGAAAATATAGTGACATCACCATCTCCCTCCTCGCCTCTTTGGGCGGAGCTGAGACAGGTAAGGTGAAGATCGAGAGCCGAGGGAGCGACGCTTGAAGAAACTAGGCGATATTTGATGTTTATGCTTATCTTAGCATACATTGCATCCACAACATAGCCATGGATAGATTCGCAGTACTGGCCAAGGCTTCTGTCATGGATCCCTGAAGCTAGATTTTTCCCTGAGGGAGATAAAGGGATAATCTACTAAATGCCGGCCCTTCATATATCTCACCCTCCCCGTCGATCGCTCTCAAACCAGGCTTACTCTCGTCCCCTCTGACTTGGGAAACTCCCCCTCTGTGTTGTCTACCTCAGTTCACTTTCTCCCTTTAACTTAGTTAACTTGACCTTCCAAGAAGAAAGAGAATTATCCGCGGAGATGGCAGTCAAGTCTCTACTCCTTAGCGGCCTGATCGCCGCGGCCAGTGCTTCGCCGTGCCCGAACACACCCAGGAGCTACCCGACCAATGCGACCAGCAACCCGTCACAGAAGCTCGCGGATCCTAACTACGGGCCTAAGCCCGGCGAGTCCAGGATCTTCAGCACATACACAGGCGTCGACCCGCCGTTTCCCGCGTACCTCAAGGACCCGGTCATACCCACTAAGTTCGGGGCTCCTGGCATTGACGACCAGGTATGGCAAAACCTGCTGTCGGCCGAATGGATTATCTTTTCCTTTTACCAAAAGGCCGTGGAGATGTTCAACACAACGGCCTTCGTTGAGGCGGGCTACCCCAACAACACGTATGAGCGCGTGCAGTCAATCCGCGACAACGAGGCGGGACACTTGCGCATTTTCCAGAATCAAATCTCAGCCACAAGCATCAAGCCAGGCGCCTGCGAGTACACCTTCCCCTTTGACGATCCCATCTCGTTCCTCGCCCTAACGACGGTCCTCGAGATCTCATCCATGGCCTTCCTCACCGGCTTGGTCGAATCCGCCCAGCTTCCCGCTTCGCACGCCGCCATGGTAGCCATCGCAGAGGTTGAAACCCGCCACGAGGTCTGGTCGCTCATTAACATCCGGGCTGAGGATCCATTCTCAGGCCCAGCCGATACCGTGTACCCCTATGCGAACCAGATCCTTGATACGACTAACGCGTACGTCGTTCCCGGATCGTGTCCGTCGCTCAATCCAGAGTATCCCTCGCCCCGCCAGGGTTTGCCACTCCTCAGCGCCGCCGCGGGTACCAAGTCGCTGACGCCCGGGTCGACCATCACGCTCGCCTTCCCCACGGGCGCTCCTGCTTTCGAAGCTGGTAAGCAGTACTACGCTGTCTTCTTCCACGCCGTCGAAAATATCAGCGTACCAATCGACACGTCCAACCCTAAGGCCATCTCCGTCACCATCCCTGCCGCGTTCGAGACCAAGGGCGTCATCGTCGCCTGCCTGGCCGATGAGAAGGATGCCCCAACCAAGGAATCCGTTGTCGCTGGCCCCGCCGTCATCCTTGAGCAGCCTGCTGCTCTAGCTCCGGCCCTCATCTAAATGGGTTATTTTGTCTTTCTTTAGACGGGACGCTCTTGAAGAAGTAGAAGGAGAAGACGGTTAAAGCAATTCCGCACTAATAGAATATAATACCCTTGATACATCTAATCACTTCCCGCCAAAAAAAAGAAAAAGAAAAAAGGATTTAGAAGAGTCACTTATGGGTAATTCAATATAAACATGTCTATTTTGCCTGCTTTATGTAGTTTTGTCCAACGGTATTTTCTCCTCCAGATCCAAAAAGCGCTGAAACACTACCAATTCATCTCGGTATACCAACGCCAATGTGTTCTTGGAAATCACATGCATCATCAGATCATTACTTGTACGCCAGAAGGGCGGAATGAAAAAGTGACGCGTGTAGTTCTTCCCTAGTGAGTTGTTCTTCAAATTGCAAGAGCAAACCCAGCCGCGTCGAGTGAGAAAGAATATTTTGGATCCGAGGATGCCGATTAGTGTTCTTATTTCGCAGGGCAATTTATGCAAAGCCAAATCAACGGTGGGGGCTAGGTGTAGCTTTGATCCGTCGATGGTAAGTAGAGCTGTCTTTGAGTCCAAATCTGAGTTTGAGGCTTGGATAAGAAGACTGGTTCCCGGTCGCGATAGCCACTGCTCGCTCAATCTTGGTGTCGATAGATTCGTTGATGGGAAAGCGACGGCGATTCCTTCACCATCGTCAACTTTCTTGAGCCCTTTCCAGTGGAATGGATGGACTCTGTCTTTATGCATAAGCAAAACCAAATCCGGTTTTGCGGGATGCAAGGTCCAGACGGCTGCCTCCGTGGGTATGCCGTGGACGACGAATTCTTCTGCCTCCCAAAGAGTTTGCGTCGACTCCGTAGCTATCAGAACTATCAGCTCGTCGGACTTTGCTACAATTTGATCGATCCTGCCGTTCGCCTTATAGTCAAATAGTTGACCACATTTCTCCCATCTCCCTGCACGAGAGACGGAAAACTTGGTAGCAATGCATCTACCAGCGGTATCCACCGTGTAGAGAACTTTATGGCGATGATTCCAAGCAAGCCGTGAGATACTTGTCTTATGCTCCTTCATATCAAGGGCCACTTTGCCAGAGTTAGTATCATAAAGTGTGATAGATCCATCTTCACGCCCGCAAATCATGAAACAGTCCTCGCCAGTCTGTAATATGCAAGTGATGTCTCTCTTCTGGTTGAATATCCTCATGAAACCCGCCTGTGCTGGTCCTTCTTGGGTTTCGTCTGCTTGACTTGAGTCGTCTTCCCACTTATCCTTCCTAAGAAGACTAGGGGGTTCCCATACATTGCAAGAGCGACCCCTTATGTCGTAGAAACAGAGGCCGCTGAATGCGAAAGCAATATTTGTAACGATACTGTCGTAAGAAATCCGATGAATGAGCTGTAGCGTATCGAAGTTGAAAAGAGAGATCGCACCACTATTCTCACCAACTGCGAGGGTACGGCCATCAGGAGACATAGAAAGAACTCGTGCAAAGATATGATATACCTCTCGCTGGATCGCACGGTCGTTGTGGTCTAGCTCGACTGTGACTAAGTCCCCATCTTGGTAAAGAACGGCCAAAGATCTATACTCGGTTGCAGGACAAAAAGCCACATCCAATACCTGAGGAGGTAGAGCAAGATCTTCAGAGTCCTCTTTGGCAAACCGGCTGATCCGAGTCATCTTATTGCATTCGTAATCGACTGAGTATAAAGTGAGATGTGTGCTGCGATATGATACGGCAGCAAGGCCAAGCAACGGCGACATTTTGACCACTTCGGGAATAAACCTGGGGTGGGATTTAGTGTTATCATCTGAGTCAGAATCAGCTTCGTCGTAGTCTACACGCATGAATCCAACAGTAGCTCCATTCGAAGTCGAGAACGCCATTATCAGCCGGTCAAGTTCTCCCTTAACTGTGACAAAGACTAAAGAGTCATCCGGGCTAAAGCAGACAGAGAAAAGGATACCGCTAATGGGGGAGGACCATAGCTTTTTTCGTTCAATTGACCAAATGGTGATGAGTTTTGGGCTACCAGATGCCAAGATTCTGGATACGTTGCCAAAGGCAAGCTGTCTCACAGGTCCGCCATGGCTCAACTCTTCTACAAGCGCCAATGTTGATTGGTCATATATCCGAATTTGTCCCTTCACAAGTCCGACTGCGATATGCCTGGGACCAACCGCGATTGATTTAGCGTCGCTTTTGAACGGTATGCAGGAAGATCGCTCATCCCAGTTCTCGTTTGATGCGCAAACAATTTTCTGCTTAGCGCGGCCGGTGTAAGTTTTGAAAAGAACAGACGAGCTTGGACACAACGAAGGAATTGAAACATATATGGAAGGCGGAGAATCAACTAAATTCAACCCAAAATTCGTCACCAGGCGGGTCAAATCATCGATCCAGGAGTTGAGCGCATGCAGGGTTGTATCGAGGGGATGGCTAGCCTCGAGAAGTCTTGCCAAGTACTGCTTCAAACTTTTGATTACATTGATCATTGGTGCGAGCTTCCCTGTCTCAGCGATCCGCTCCACCCATATCAATGACTTCGCATTCATAAACTTTTGCAGTTCATCGGTGAGAGCTTGTGATATTGAGCGGGAATGTTCTAGATGATAAGCGAAATTGTGAACTGCATATGCATCGAACGCTGCGACTGTGACCTCAGTCGGTTGCGTACGTCGGTTGTTTCGCGGCTGAAAAGCAGATCCGTTGACGTAGGTTAAACAAACAAGCGCAATATCCTCATGCGCCTGTCTTTTAGATATATAGAAGTTGGAGTCTTTTGACGTAAGGTATGTTTTGACTGTTTGATGCATCAAGTGAACATGAGTGTCGTCGTTAACAGTCACTAGATTGCGACAAATTTGAGCTAGTGCGGTTGGCGAACTAGATGTAAGAAGAGTTCTTTTTATGTCGAATTTAACAGCTTCTCGTAGTTCGTCAAGCGTTAATGGTTCTGGGGCGCTGACGACCCATTTTAGGATACATCTCGCAAGGTCGGCATTGGGAGACAGCTGAACCTTTTCAACGATGTCGGCATAGAAATTGTTCATCTCGCTCGGAACTCCTTTGACCACTGACTCCATGTCTTCAATGCTGTAGCAATCTTCCAGGCGGTCCATCATGAGAGCCGCCCAGAGGAAGATCCCATCTGACTTCTCGAGTATCAAGTCCACTAGAGGTTGATTATCTGCATCTCCACGCAGTTTCGACCGAGACCGAACATAGGCTCCAATGTCATTCAATGATTCTCTCCGTCCAGTTTGGAAGTCAATATATTGGACGTTTTCATTTTCAAAAATCTGTTGAATTTTGCTCTCCGGTCGACTACTGAAGAAGATCTTGACGTTGATGGTACGATCAATTCTTGCCAACATTTGAACCAAACTTGTAAGGGATTCTCGAGGGCATTCATCCAATCCGTCGATAATCCAGTACTGCGGCTGAAAAAACCGAATCTTGAATAAACAACCAAGAAACAGCGTATTCCATATCATGGTGTAGTCATGGCAATTGATAATGCTCCCATCTGTCATCATAGAGAGAAAGGCTTGCCTGACCTCTCGACTGTTTTCAGCCATTTGGTATGCCAAGCTAAGCAGAAGCAAAGCTACCGTAGAGTTAGAGCCTGCCTTAAAGAAGTAGTAGCATACGTCGTAGTTATTCGCGTCAAGATGGTTCACAGTGTGACCAGACGCGATGGATTTTCCAGATCCCGGTGGGCCACACAGCCATAGAAAACGAGGACTTGGTTTCTCATCTTTGATATGAGGTGCAACTGCGTCGCAATAGTCTGGTGGCTCGGGGCTCAACCATCTCAGAAAAAGGTCATCCTCTATTAACCATTGACAAGAGCCAGTGTGATATTTGGATGGGGATTGGGTCATGTATAAATCACTGCACGGCCTCTGTACATTTTCAAGTGCCTTAGAGATAGCGCTAAGCTCTGCTCGATATTGTTCTCTATGCTGAGACTCATCTGGAGTGTAAGCATTAGCGCGATGAAGCTCGGATCTGGAACCGTAGTCTGGTACTTACGATCTTTCAGTATATCTTCGACAGTGGCTCTGAGTTTACGCATCACGATGAGATAACCTGGGTCTTGATCGCTCTCAAACTTGCATACATGACGATGATCGGCCGGGAGATATTGTTCTTCCTCGTTTGGCAGACCTTTTCGCAATCAGTTAGACAATTCTTCAGAGTATCCGAAACCCTGGAAACCAACCGATTATAGCCGATTGCTTTTCAACGATCATAATCCCAGCTGTGGGCTGACTTTCAAAGAAAGAAAAGAGCTTCAAGTGCCCACAAGAGTATCTAAAATCATAGTTGATGTCCTGGATCAAATTTTAGTTAGTATGCTTGATGACTTAATGGGTATCTTGTTCTTTACATGAACAGTTTGTGAGTCAGGCATAAGTTCCTTCACGAATGATTTCGATCCACTCAGCAAAGGGAGTGACAAGTAAATCTTCAAGTATGCTGCCGAGTCTGAGCCTCTATGTGGCGTCGCAAGAAAGTACATTGCAGTGGTGCGTGCAGCAACATTTTTATATGCCTCGTTCCTTGTCGCTAACAAGTATGCCTGACAAATATCAGTTCGCAGTGCGTTCGTCAACCTCGTATTCGCAGACCAACCTTTTTGATGACAAGCCCGCCCATGCTGTGGGCGATGAACAAGATCGGTAGCTGTGGCTATGAGTTCGAGTACATTTGTTCTGTGTCACATGTGGACTTACGTTTCCATTTCGGTTGGCAGCCTGAGAGTGCTTGATGTCTGCTAGGAGCGCCAAAGCAAAGTCATGTATAGTCAAGGCACTCGCAGCAGTCCTTTTCCAATCTGAATCCTGGTACATCAAAGCACGACGAGTCAGTCTTGAGACCGTTTTCTTCAGAAATTGGTCGGATCTGACGATCAAGGAGTTGAGACAGTATTGTACTTACTAAGCAGGTGTTAGCAGAGGAAGTTGTAAAACATGAATTTTCCAGAAGAACAAAGTTTGAATCAGTACTAAGATTAAAAACGTACCATAGCCAAAGCTGTGAATCCTCGCATGTCGAAAGCCGGGCTCAATTGGTAACCATTCCTTAGGCCAATATGAGAAAGGGTCGGTAGGCTCCAGTGACCATGTCTTCCTCGATCCGCCCTGGAGCCCGTGAACCTAATAGAAATTGAGACATAGGCTGGCGTTACTAAGAAAGGGAGGACGACAACTTACGAATATGATGTCCAATCTAGCTTCAGAAGGCTCGAATAATAGATTGAGTCCGAGCGAGCCCTTAGCAGCTTCGGCATCGATCTGAGGACTCGCGGCAGCAACAGCCCCGGATGACGCAGCTCGGCGAAGGCGCCAGGAACGCAGCAAGCTCGGGGCACTATGTCTATGAGTGGGTAGTGCTGGTGCCTCGGCAGTCAGGTGTCCGGGGTCCGGCACCATGCTGAGTGCTTCTTAGGAGGTATACAGGCAGAGATGACAATGGGCAAACGTTGGGAGCTACCTATCACTCAAGGGCCACAGCTCCCTTGCGGCCAAGAAGTTCTACTCAATTGATGCGACCAAAAAAGGTGGCTCATCGGTGTTCAAACATGCTGCAGCAACTTGTTGGCAACGGGCTGTCACTGTAAATGGGTAGCGCCGCCGATCTATACTTGATTCGTCATGCAAAGATATGCAACAACAACCAACAGTCTTGATCCTCCCGAGCTCCAGCGGCTACAGGTGATGAAGTATCCCCAACTGCAGCATGAGGGGCGAACTTGGAGGAACTTGACCCGACAAGGAATACTGACTCCGCCCGGCTACAACGGTGGGTACTCTGTGTTGGTCAGAGAGGTGCCCTGCAGGGGTCGAATTGTTGGGCCGAGCCTCCATGAAACGGCCCCCAACTATACCCCGCTCGTCTTGAATCAGCTGCATCACGCCTCGCACCGTCGGCTTGCTCTTTGCATTAGGTGACTCGGTCGAAGGCGGCTAAGGCATTGTTGTGTGGTATCTGGCAACTCGTACTGCTAGGTTAAATGTTGGGCCTGTCGGTGCTTGAATACTCCTCTACTAGTTCGAGGCATTATCAAGACTGCCACGCTGAACGCGAGGAAGACTTCACTAGATAAGATTTCGTTTCAATTGACAGTTTCCTCGCTGTAACGATGACACAGAATGGGCGTGACATTCAGCTAGACAAGTCTATCTCATCACGTACTCACCCTATGGTCGCTTCAGACGACAGTTGGAGCTGATTGCGTTCGCAGACTTGCCGGCTGGCCATGAAGTTATTAGTGTCACCCCTTTGGGGCTGTCGGAGAACTGCGATACCACTCGAATCGAGGTTCGACTTCCGGACGGTTCCGTGAAACGGTACTTTGAAAAGGTGATTTCAAGCATTTCCCTAGTTAGGAGTCATTTGCAACAAGACTAAGGTTGCCTAGGCGTCAACAGGACAGCATGGGTTTGAGCTGATGCGTGCACACTATCATTCCGAAGGGACCATAGGTGCCTTCATACCGAACTCTGTCCCGCCATCAGTGGCATTTGTGACATACCAATCTGATCCAAACAGACATGCATTTCTCATGGAGTTCGTCGACATGATAGATGATGAACTTCCAGGTCCAGAGCCTTTCATGCAAACGATTGCAGCTCTGCATCAACAGAGTGCGGGGAAGTCACCGGAAGGGAAATTTGGGTTTCCTGTTGACACAAAATTCGCTCATTTGACGACTCCAAACTTTTGGACCGACAAATGGGAGGAGTGGTGGACACGCCACATGGAGATGGTTTTCGAACGAGAGGCTTCAGAGCGCGGAACAAGAACTGAGGAAGAAGACGAACTTGTAAATTTCTATCTTCACAAAGCGATCCCCCGATTCATTCGGCCGCTAGAAAGCAATGGGAGGTCGGTCCAACCGACACTACTCCATACGGATCTCTGGCCCGGCAATGTCAAGTTCAAACTTGATAATGAGACAGTCTGCATCTTTGATGCGAATGCAATGTGGGGTCATAACGAGAGTAAGTGCTGAGTCACCCCATGCATGAGTCTCGAGTAGAGCTGCCGCTGAAATGATGAAAATCCAGTGGAGCTTGGTTTAATTGCGAATCCTCGATATCCTTTAGGAGAAGAATACATCGAAGAATACTGGAAACTGATTCCAGTTTCCGAGCCAGAGGAAGACGCCGACAGCCGAGTCATAATGTACATGATCAGGCACCAAGCCTGCCTTGCTAGCGTTTATACCGAAGAAGCAAGATTAAGGGATATGTACGTGGTGTAACTACAAAATGCCTTCCGGACTGAGCAAAATGATTGACAAAGCTTCCAGATGGGCCGATAATGTTCGTATTCTCAGGGATCGGTATCTTGCAGAGGATCATATTGAGGTCAACAAGAAGAGTTTCAATCACAACTCCTCAATTGGAATTGAAGACGAAGGAGTTGATTTGAATAACAAGATGGATATGTCGGCCGGGGTAAATGTATTAGCAGTCCCTTAAATTCCTCTCTTATCAGATTAGCGTGAGAGGCAACGGTGACTTTTGGGTTATCAGTCAAAGCACATCTCTGGATCTGACAGCTGTTGAAATTTACCTTCCCTTAGAAACCTCACTCAGAGTCTAGTTTACCATCTTTTACTATACGATGCCGTTGGAAGAAAAATAGGGAGTCATATCCCTTGCAATGAGAGGGGTAATGGATGGCTGCATAAATGCGACGAAATGTGACAAAAATGCAAATCAACCAATAGGTGTCCCAAGTTTAATAGCCCCAGCGTAACCGGACCAAGACAGTGGGCCGGTCTTGTGACAGGCACACTTTGGGTGCGATCGGGGTATGTGCCATGCAGGTGACGGGTCAACAAGCATGCACACCTCATGTTGGGACAGCAATTCGCTCCGATAATAGCGTGGCTGGGGATTCTTCAAAAAATTCCGAGATTTGGTTTTTTGTATCGTTTTATCAAAGGCCTCTTATCTTGACTACCACATGAAACTATTATACTCTTCACAAGCAATAACAAAACCCGACATGAATTCCAAGAACGAAGAGTACTTGCAAACTTCCACCAGCGATGTTGAGTCGAATTCTACTCACATGGAGCCGGAAAAGCTCGCTGTGAATAGCGAGCCACCTGTTTTGGATGATGTTATTCCTTACACTGTCTTTACATCCTGGGAGAAACGATCGATCAATGTTCAGTCATCGTTTGCGGCCATGTTCTCCACCATGAGCAGTTATATCTACTTCCCTGCCTTGGTACCCATATCCGAAGACCTTCATATCTCTGTGGCTCTGATCAACTTGACTGTGACCTCTTACTTGATCACAGCAGCTGTCTCGCCTGCTTTCATGGGCGATCTGGCCGACCAAAGTGGTCGAAGGCCTACATATATCCTGATGTTCACCTTAATGCTTGGTGCAAATGTGGGAATGGCTCTTCAAACTAGTTTTCCAGCTTTGGTAGTGTTGAGGATGTTGCAAAGTGCTGGAGCTTCTGGTAAGCATCGCAAAGCCAGTCATCCTTGACTGAACAGTCGCTTACTTCAGACAGGTCTCGTAGCCGCTGCATATGGCATAGTAGCGGATATCACGGAAAAAGAAGATCGTGGGGGCTTTGTCGGCATTCTGCTCCTTTTGTGAGTCTCAAATTATGATCTACTGCAAGCTATAATGTACTAACTACGACCTTTTAGTACAGATATTGCCCCGAGCTTAGGTCCGGTTATTGGCGGTAGTATTACACAGTTCTTGAGTTGGAGATGGATATTTGTGAGCAATTCAAGTCCAAGATTATCTGTTCATGCTTTCTTATGAGCCCACTGTTCAATTTCAAATTAACTTCAATGCTGACTTTACTCATACCAGTGGTTCCTTTTAATCCTACAGGGTGCGCACTCCCTGATAATCATACTGTTCTTGCCGGAAACTCAACGCGGTATTGTTGGGAATGGCAGCGGAAAGTGTACAGGTATATACTTGAGTATACCTTATTTCCTACAGAGCCCGGCGATCAAGAAGACGAGGCCTGAAATGAAGACCCAAAGGCGCCATTTCCCAAATCCATTAGCCTGCTTGCCGATCCTGAGAAATACACAATCCGCCATCGTTATTGTCATGTACGCGATCACCTATGCAGCCAAGATGACACTACAGACCAGCCTTGGGGCTCAAGCCGTAAGCATCTATCAGCTGAGCTACTTGAATGCTGGCTTGGTCTATCTACCGTCAGGTGTGGCAGGAGGTATAGGTTCCTACAGTGCCGGTAAGTACCTTGCACCTCGACCCTCGTGCCCCACTTGTTGGTCTAAACCTCTTCCAAAGGCCGCTTCATGGACTACAACTACAAGAAGGCAAAAGAGCGACTCCCTAGCGATGGCTCCCCGAAAGTTTTGAGCCCACCTTATTTGGTAAAGCTGCGACTGAAAGGCATACCTTTCTTGGTGACGATCACAGCCGCTGGGACTATCGGCTATGGTTGGGCACTCGCAACAAAGGCTGTTAGTTCGGGCCTCCATTGAGAGATCAGGGATGACAATGATAACAAAGGATGATTAGAATATCTCCGTGATGCTTATTATGCAGTTTCTCACTGGTGTTACGACGGCTAGCACTTTTACGGTACGTGGATGAGGCCGATGCTAGGATTGCAGGCTTAGAAAACTAAACTTGTAATAGATTACCTCCACTCTACTTACTGATCTAAATGCAGATCGCTCAGCTACCGCACAGGGCGCTTCGAGTATAATCAGATGCCTTGCCGCTGGCGCTGCCATCGCGGTAACAGATCCATTAGCTGGGGCTGTTAGCCTTGGGTGGTGCTTCGTCATCTATGCCGCTTTAGTCCTGATCAACCTGCCATTAACGTGGTTGATACAACACCGTGCATGTTGAGCTCATGAGAGATGATTAGCCCCTGGCATACTCGGTGACCTTTATGGGGGTGGATGTCAGGTCGGGGAGTGTTGCCGTCCTTTTGCAGTTATGTTACACCCAGGCTGCCTATATGTATTCAGGGTATCTTCATTACCAACTGGTATATGGGCCTTGGGAATGTTACTAAAGCAGTAAGACTTGCATCTGTTAACTTTTTATCATTCTTATCATCATGATTTTGACCATAATTCAGCGTTTATGTACTTGATACCAAATAATCTCTTCGCTATCGGCCCCAGCCTCAACCCATCCCAAAAGCGCTCGCTTCACATTTTCGGCCGCCTTCTCAGCATAAGCGGAACCAGGGTTTGCGGGCGGCACGATGGCTGGGTCGCCGGCGAGCCAAGCGACTGGGCCATTAACTCCCTTTCTATGATGCATGCTGTGGACCTCCTTTACTTGCTCCCCTGTGAAGGCCCGGCCGAAGAAGATACAGCATACCGATTTACTGTAGTCATGAGAGCCGACGTGATTAGGTGGACAGTCCCCGGGTCCGCGTCCGGCGAGGAGGTCGCCGATGTAAGTTTTGGCATCCTCGAATGAGTTGATGAAGTGAATTACTAAGGGCATAAAGTCAACTTAGCTAGGGTCAGATCTTTTGCCACTAAGTGAAAACTGACCTTCAATTTCTGGAGAGAGCAGCGGTAGAACTCTTTCGGCCACTTGAAATAACTTCCCACACGCAATCGCGGGGACAGACACGGTATTTGGGACGTTGCTTGCCATGATTATATGCTACTTAGGTCATCAAATGTTAGAAGTTGACTGAAGATATTCAACCCATCTGCATTGTTCTCACAAGAAATCAAGGACCTCTTTTAAGTGATGTCGGTGAAGTGCACAAGACTCAATGGTTGGCCGTCCGGACTGCTAGGAATACCGTTTTCGTACGAGACCGGGTATCCGTAGCCAATCACGACGATCCTAGATGTAATTCCCGACAGAGGCATGGCGCGCATGTCACGGTAAAAATCGACGCTGATATCACCGAGTTGGTAATACCGGTCTATATCCACCGCGACAGCGCAGAGTCCTGTAGTTCCCTCCCTTATCTGTCAAGGACCCCGCTATACCCAGTAAACTTATAGTTCCAAGGCCCAGTATAGCACTACTTTATCCCTGATTGGCTCGGAAATCTATTCTGTATATACGTCAAGGAGCACCGAGTAGACTGTCAAAAGTCGATGCCATACAAAGCATGATTGCGCGCTACCTTAGCTAGTATAGACAAGACTTCAAAAATAAGATCACAATATTTCTATTGTTGAGGCGGTTCGTAATCACAGGCAGTGAGTTTCACTGAAGAACACCAAGGGAAAGAAGTCTCTCAACATTGCTCATCCCAGCTATCAGTATAAATGCTGTATGACTAACTCATGCCATAGGTATGGAGGGGGGAAGTCAAGAAAGTGGCCTGCATCGCGTGCGGACTTTGTCTAGTTTAACATTGGGAAACTCGACTGACAATACACAGTCACTACCGCTGAACAAGCCGGGTTAGAAGGAATGATGGCAAGAGTTGCTGAGTACGCGTCTGAAATCAAAGGTCTTTCTTCCCCAACTGAAGAAGGGACGTCTTGCCAGTCTTAGAGAGCCGCAGGATTGAAGAAGGCGGCGGAAGACATTTTCTAAGCGACTTCATGAAAAGCAGTGGCTTTCAGTTCATGTACATAAGGTTTCTTAGCATAGTGTTCCCGGTAATGCAGACTTTACACATACCTTAAACAGTTAAAGGCAAGCCGTCTAGCACAGCATACATGCATACGCTTCGAAGAGAGTTCAAATACGTATTTATTTCGGGAAAATGCTCAATTATGCACATAAAAGACGTATGAGCATGAATCGGTAATAGATAGGGGTTTGATTTACAATCAAACTGATAATCCGTTGGAAGAGTCTTAACCACGTCCCGCAGCTCGTCTCTCACGCGCAATATGCCATCTAGGGACCATTTCACAGCGCTCCACGCTTTCTCATCCACGCTCTCTTGCATATCTGTACGGTCCACATTCATGAGTTCTTCGATAGCCGCCTCCATTCTTCGCAGCTCGCGCATCAACAAAAACTGGCGCAGATTCGCTTGGTCTTCCGTATCGAGGCTAAACAAGCCCACCTTGATAATGGTCGCCTGCACACCGAATTGGTCAACCGTCGGTGGGGACAGACTTGGCGTTGTAGGTCCACTATCACCGCCATTGCTGCTTCCATCGCTATTACCACTGCTTCCACTATTGCTGTTACTGCAGTTGGTGTCCTCACAGTCCCCATCTTCCTGCTCTTTTGCGGCAATGCGGTACCAGAACAGCATCCTATTGAGCACAGACACGTAGAGCAGAGTCAAGTGAGGACACTGGACGCATGAACACCGCATCAACTTCATCCAACCGTCAAGTGCTGCTCGGTTGGTTGACAGAACACGGTCGAAGCTCGGTATGAGATTGAACTCGGCATAGTGGGCCGGATCTGTTGAGCATGACGCCGTACCCGGGAGTACCTGCATATGCTGTAAAGTCTGTAGAATGGAGATAGCTTGTGTTTCGCAATCATGTGTGCTTGTTCTGCTACTATTACTACGGCCAGCCGTGAGGAGAATCGCTTCATCTTCGGCTGTTCCTGATGGTCGTCCCGTTTAGTCGTTCGTTTCTGTGACGAAAATATCTTGTCGTTCCTCTCCTGCCTTAGAGCGGAGATGGAGGGTTGTAGAGAATGGCAACTGGTCGGCCATATCCCAATTCGTGAAAGTCTCCATATCCACCTCGGTGCCGGCACTATCGCCATCAGGCCACAGCGAAAAGAGGGCGGATGTATCGGTGTGCGTCAGCGACTGGAACGGCTCCTATATAGCAGGCGACGACGGCGAGGTTGGCAATAAACTCCATTCGTTGCTGCGATCTACCGATTCGAGCGACGATACGGCAGCCGCTGCTAGCGGAAGGCCGTTTAGCGTTGTAGTGGCCCGCTTCGCCCTAGCTTGCGCCAGCTTCCTTCTCAACGATTGTTTCCCATGCTTTCTCGACTCGCTATAGGAGCATGGCACATTTATGCGGACGCATCGTTTGCACGGACGGTTCTTATCACAGCCAACCTTGGCGACCGAGCAAGGATCACATGCTGACCGCAAACGCAGTTGCCCGTCTCCAGCCATCATGAATCCCGAGTCAAAGAATCCCGTCAAATATGGGCGCCTAGAACGGGTGTGCATCCCCTCAGGTTATCGGATAGAATCGAAGTCAGCAGGAAGTCTGACGCAGTCCGCAGGCCGAAGCTCCCGTAACCCCGACCATGCTGGGATAGTGGGCCGACCCTAAAAGTCGGTGACTTTACTGGGGTATACCCTCCAAAACGAGCGGCCAATAACACTAAGATGACGCCCAAAACTCCCTACATGTAGGTAAGTACCTTGCAAGAATTGTTCAGCATATAATCACAAACTTGAATTACTAATTGCGGGAGTGCCTCATATTTTATGTGAAACTACGACATTAGAATGCAGGGAGGCTCCGGATCTATTTATGGTCGATCTTTAGTCATGATATTCCTCAGAACATCAATCACAACTCGTGCCAAAACATCAGGTTGCTCATGATGCGGCGAGTATGATGAGTTCTTCATCCAATGAGTCAGTTCGATTCCCGCTGTATTGAAACATGCGAAAGGCTGCCTCGGCAGAAATTCTACCAATCTCTGTGCTTCTGAATCTGGTAAGTCATGAAATAGCATGGCTTTCGCAGACTCGGTCTTGAATGAAACAAGATTCGTTGATCGCTGCCGTTGCCATTAGGATCACCTACGAGTAGCTTTGAAATGTAGGCCCAATCTACTTACATCGAGATTAAGGTAATCTGGCAGGTTCTCAGGATCAAGGCCCGTCGCCTCTATCGCAGTGGCTCCCTTTGTAGCTATGAAAGCAGCATTGAAGATTACAGCAATGACACCTCCAGATTGGCCTCTAACCGCTCTGTCTTTCTTGCTGAATCCTTGCAAAGCTTCAGGTCCATAAACTCCGCCATAAGAATGCATGAAGATCACCACATCTTTTTCTTGCTCGATCAGCGGAGTTAAAATATGGTTTCGAAGATAGAGGGCATCGGGGTTGATACCAGAATTGCAGTCGATAGCAGGGTAATCCTCAGGCGGCTCACATACGGCAATGAAGTGTCTAGCTCTGAATGCCTCAATAAGAGACGCAAAGAAACTGGCGAGGGGCCAAGCTCCATAGCAGATTACGATAGTGGGATTCATACTTTCTCGTGAAGAATATGGCTAGAAATCACTAGCTCGTCCAAGAACGGCCGTTAGAGAGAAAAAGAAAGGGATAGCAGGGCGGGGTTTATTTCGGGCCCTTGAACGAAGGGATGAAATGGTCTCTATGGAGACGAACACCTGATTGGATGGCGATGCCGTGATATCGTGACTTCAGGAGTCCAAGAAACTCCTCGAAGTGCATATACGACAAGATAGCTAAAACTTAGACATGGAAAATGGCAACTTTCGGGCGCATTAGTTACATTATGTGGACATCATTTGATAAGCTGTGTAGACACCTGGAGATGCAATATCTAATAATTAAGCAAGGATTACAGGATTACCAAAGCAACGATATGACTCTAGAGATAACAGGGCACCTTGTGACAATGGCTAGCGGAAATGGTCTTTTCAGTGTTTGAAATGTTTTTGGGGTTGCGTTGCGATGGATCTAGATAAGGATCCTGCTGCTGAGAAGCCTTATTCTTCAACTGCTTGGACCTCATTCCATCCATCTCTGCAAGCCATATATACACATCGAGGTGGTTCGCAAAAGCACTTATTATATTGACACTCGCATAGTTGAGTAACTTCTCATTCACCCACTCGCCCATACGCCCACGTCGCCTCCTTCCTCTTATATACCACAATCACGATTGCGTCACAAGATGACAAGAGGCGGCCTTCCGCCCTTCACCTAGCAACAACACGGTCATCGGGTAGCGAGCCTGAGTAGTGGTTGTGATGACAGAAAGTGTACACAATAGTAAGAGAGTACCAACATTCCTCATTCCTGTGACCATTCACCTACTGAGTATCAGCCACCTTATATCTCTTTCTCAACTTTGGATGATTGCTTTCTTAATTTAAAGAATATCAGTCACAAATCTCATTATATAGCAATTAGAAACACTTAATAAATGTATCAAGGAGATAAGCACAGAAATTGAGATCCCCTTCCTTATTCAATATAGATCCGACTACAACCAGAACTCTAAACTATGAGCACTTTCTTCGGCTACGGTGACACTTTCTAATACTTTCTTTCATTAGAGCGTGTATCTGACATATACAAGATTGTCGATCCTTACGTTTAATAACGCCCACTCTGCGCTATTCCGACTGTCTCGGATCATCAGCCAATAATAATGCCTACGAGTAATGAGAGATGTCGGAAGGGGCTTGCGAAGCCCCGCAAATGTGAAGCTGGTTTTCTTGATTATTGGCCAACCCCCAAAGATACCCGTGTACTCCCGTGTTGGACCCCAGATTCCCCAGGTTTATCAATAGTTGCACAGCGGCTTTATCAATGACTAGTTAGTTTATGGGCTACTCACAATACCTCCTTTGGTTTTCGGTTGCAAGACAGTGTTCTCGGCATTATACCACAATCTTTCCGCATTTTCTCCTGATAGGGATACTGATGCTATGTTATGAATGCCAATAAAGCGGTGGAAGGCAAGACTGACAGGCTTCTACTAACATAATCACTGATTGTGTTACTTATTATAGCCGTATCTCGGGCTCCAATTATATGTTTCTTTCATGAATATAGGTGATGTTATGGTAGTTCTATTGAATGTTAACTTTTATTTCCACCGCTTGCCAATCAAGATGTGCATACTATTTAAGTTCTCATCAGGAGGAAGAGTAGTATTCGAGGAGTTAATGATGGCCACCGCTTTTGGGTTGACGATGAGATAAATTCATGGAATACTTATATTTCGGACTTTGCCTTCCAGAGATCGCCAATTCCCGATGCCAATGTCCCGCCCAGATTGCAGCGGAGTCGGAGAAGCCCCGGAAAAAGAAAAGGCAGCGGACCAAAGCCTGACCGATAGCTTGTTCTAGACTTGTGCAATGCCCCAAGCCAATTGAGCTAGTCACCATCAATCATATAGACTAGAAACAAACTGGCATGAGTCCGGGGAAGAATCGAAGATACATATCAGTATACTTTCCAGCAAAGTGTCAAACCGACTTGTTGTTATTGACGTAGGCCTGACCCTGGTCTCTTGTACTCCATCTGGGAAGCTGCGTGCGATTTTCGGCCTCTATTACGGCATTATGTGGGGGGTGTAGTATCATAGTCGGAGAAACTCGCTTTGAATCGCTACATTGAGCTTGTAAAAGGTATTATGACCCCCACGTTGGCCACTGGCTCAGGATAAAGCGCTTTGGATCTGCATCATAAATCATCTACTGTCTGATCCTCACTAGAATCTTGCGTGAAGCAATTCTCATTTATAAACGTGGTAGTATTTGTCACAGTACACCACTAAGCTGCGCTGTTGACATGGGCGCTTTCCTGCCATGGCGACGAATACAAACACAATACCTAGCGTCTCCTGGAAGACTGCAAAAGAGCCTATCGACCTCTCGGCCAAAACTCAAGCCCCAGCGGCCGTACCTCACGTCGTAGTAGGCGATTCTTCCCTGTTGACTATTGATGAGCTGCTTCGTTCCCGAGCAGTGAGCCATCCCGAT
Organism: Xylariaceae sp. FL0255; assembly: GCA_022578795.1. Classification (NCBI taxonomy): domain Eukaryota; kingdom Fungi; phylum Ascomycota; class Sordariomycetes; order Xylariales; family Xylariaceae; species Xylariaceae sp. FL0255. Next base: position 30,190 of record MU388935.1, on the reverse strand, counting down.
CTTCCAATTGTATCATACCCATCCAGCGGTCTGGAGTATGTAGACTACACCTTCAAGCAATTGGATGTCTTCGCCTTTCGGGTCGCAAAGCATCTTGAGGCACACCTTCCCATAAGGACAAGCTCCTCAATCAAACGCGATGTTGTTGCGATGCTTGGGCCGTCAAACCTCGAGTACCTGGTTACTATGATGGCTCTCATCAAGGCCGGTCACACTGTGCTATTCTTGTCGACCCGCATCCCAGCAGTAGCTGTAGAGTCCCTGATGAAAACGACAGACGCACATTGCTTGATTGCGGATGCAAGATATTTGGAGACAGCTGCTGCCGTTCAAAAGGTCCAGCCCGCATTGAAAGTCCTTGATATGCCAGCGAGGGTTGCCTTTGAGTTTCCGATCGACGTTTATAACGATACCAAGCTGGACGCTGCCTTAGATCCTCAAGTTGAAACTAAGGAAACGGTCTATATTATACATTCAAGCGGTAAGCCTAATCTTTATCCATTCCCTACAGTGGTGACGTTAACGTGATACAAGGATCCACGGGCCTCCCAAAACCCATATATCAGGAGCAGAGCGCCGCGCTTTCAAACTATGCCGGTAACATGAACATGAAAGCATTTATCACGCTACCATTGTATCATAATCACGGAATCAGCAATCTCTATAGATCGATCTGGGCGTGCAAATCGATCCATCTATTCAATGCCGACTTGCCCCTCACAAGTGATTTGTTGATCAAAGTCATGCGTGCGATCAAATTTGAAATTTTGTACGGTGTCCCATACGTCTTGAAGCTCATTTCAGAAACAGAAGAGGGACTTGAGCTCTTGGCTGAGATGAAGAATGTCATGTATGGCGGATCAGCTGTGAGTAATCCTTAGGATCATTTTCTTCCCCGCTCGGCAATTGTCAAGCTCCCGATATGTATATGTCAGGGCTCAAAAGCAACTCTAGAAGCACCGGATTAAACTGAAAAAAGTAAATACTGACTGCAGAGGTTATAGTGTCCAGATGAGTTAGGGGACTTACTCGTTCAACATGGCGTCAATCTCATTAGCCACTACGGAGCGTACGTCGAGCAGTTCCGATCACTATGCCACATAATGATTCACTTACACGATATCACAGAACCGAAGTTGGTGGGCTCATGACTTCCTTCCGGCCCCCGGGCGACAAAGCCTGGAATTATGTCCGCGAACACGACAAGCTGGCGCCGTACCTTCGCTGGCTTCCGCGCGGAGCTAACCTCTATGAATGTTGCGTCGCGCCCGGCTGGCCATCAAAGACTGCCACAAATATGGAAGATGGCTCGTACAGAACAAAAGATCTGTTTGAGCCTCATCCGACAATTCCAAAGGCATGGCGTTATGTTGCGCGACAGGATGATACCATCGTCCTAGTCAATGGAGAGAAGTTTAACCCTGTCGCAACAGAAGGAGCATTCAGATCATCGAAACTTATAACAGAAGCGGTCATTTTCGGCGTCGGACAGCCTTGTCTTGGAGCCCTCATTGTTCCCGCGCCTTCATTCTCTGGGAAGAGTTCCAGTGAAATATTAGATATGATCTGGCCAGTTCTAGATGCTGGTCAAGAAGGGGTAGACGCTTTTGCTAGACTGTCCAAGGAAATGGTCGTTATCTTACCCTCCGATACTCCTTACCCGCACACCGATAAAGGTAGCATCATTAGACCAACTTTCTATAAAACATTTGTCAAACAGATCGATTCGGCATATCAATTCCTGAATGGCTCGAGCGCAGATGCACGGGTGATGGGGGAGGATGAGCTTCGCCAGCTCCTTCGAGACCTTGTCTTGAAATCGTTACCAGATGCGCGGTTCGATGACGATACTGATTTCTTTGGTCTAGGGCTCGACTCTCTGAAATCCATTCAAATCCGGGCTGATGTGCTGAAGTCAGTCAAAGTTAACAACAAGCTCACACAAAATGTCGTCTTCGAGAACCCTTCAATCTCTAAGTTATCAGCCTACCTACTTGGAAACCCCAATGATCAGAACGACGGAGAGTCGGATTTGAGAAGCGAAATGCGAAAATTGGTCAATGATTACAGCGATTTCACCATAAAACCTCGCGAGCCAGGGAAGTTTGTCGTTGTGACAGGGTCTACCGGCTCTCTAGGCGCACATATAGTTGCTAAGCTTGCTCAAGATCCTACCGTCGAGCGCATCTACTGCTTTGTGCGCGCTCATGACGCTGGCAATGCGCTAAGACGAACTATTGAGTCTATGGTGTCACGAAAACTTTATCATAGTCTCTCTTTGTTGCAGCGTCGGAAGATTGTTTCCCTGTGTTCCGACTTCTCTCGGAAAGATCTAGGGCTAGAAGCCGCTGCATATAGGGAAATTTCTTCCAGTCTCCGCGCTGTTATACATTCGGCTTGGTCTGTCAATTTCAACCTGAAGCTCTCCAGTTTCGTGAGAGATAACGTTGCCGGTGTCAAGAACTTGATCGAATTCTGTAAGAGTGGTACAGCTTCGTTCAACTTCTGTTCCTCTGTCAGTACTGTAGCTCGCTATCCGGATTTGAAAGGGCCGGTTCCGGAAGTTGAGCCAGACTTTGAATGGGCGCAGGATATGGGCTACGCACAATCGAAATCCGTCGCAGAGGCAATCTGCGCACGAGCGGCAGAGAGCGCGGGAATACCGGTACGCGTTTTGCGCATTGGCCAGGTCGTGGCCGACACCGAGCATGGCATCTGGAATGCGACCGAGGGTGTGCCGATGATCATGCAGACTGCTTTAACGGTCGGCGCATTACCGAAGTTGCACGAGAGCCCATCCTGGCTTCCGGTAGATGTGGTCGCACAGAGTGCTGTGGAAATTTCTCTGTCGGGGAATGAAAGCACTTTCATGAATATCACGAATGATCGAACCTTCAGTTGGGTTGATGATCTACTGCCGGCACTTCGTAATGCCGGACTATCTTTCGAAGAAGTAGAGCCGAAGGAGTGGATTCGCAGACTTAGAAATTCAGACCCAAATCCTATTACGAACCCTCCAATCAAGCTGGTCGACTTCTTCGCGGGCAAATACGATAAGGATGAATTTGCTCCTTCGAAGCAGTATGCAACCGAAACGGCCAGATCCTTTTCTCCAGCTCTCGCAAACGCCCCTGTACTGGATCAGAAGTTTGTAGACAAATTTGTCAACAGGTTTCTCTCGAACGCATGGAAAGCCAAGATGCCCACACCAATTGAAGATGCTGAACCGCAAAATAAGACCGTACTTGTTGTTGCAGGGCCTTGTGGCTGTGGAAAATCAACCCTAGCGACCGGTCTCGCGAGAGAATTAGGCGTTCCCTTTGTAGAAGGTGATTCCTTGCACAGCAAAGCGGCGGTTGACTCCATGAGGGCAGGTATAGCACTTGCGGACGAGGACCGCCAGCCATGGTTCGCACGCATCAATAAGAGAATAGAGGAAGAGCTCTATGATCTGGGCTATCCTAAAGTCGTAGTCAGCTGCTCTAGTCTGAAGCGCGACTATCGAGATATCCTTCGCCAAGCTGGCCAAGAACGGGTCGTGAAGCCGGATTTCGTCTTTCTAAATCTGCAGTGCAACCCCGAGACTTTGGAGAGCCGGCTGCAGGGCCGTGGTGGGCACTACATGAAGGCAGAAATGGTCCGCAGCCAGGTTGACATTGAGGAAGCCGTTTGGAACGACGAGACGGATGTTTATCCAATTGATGCAGAGAGACACCCTGACGAGGTGTTGGATGAGGCCAAATGGTGTTTGGAGCACATGTAGAGTTTCGCCCTGATTTAGCGCACTCTACTAAATACCAGGTGCTATAATGTTTCAAAATGTTTCTGGCGTGTTACTTGGTTAGGTACTGTTGACCCAACCCTACCAACTAGGAATTTCATGCCTTTGTGGTATTTTAAAATAGGAAATGGGAAATTACGGAAAGCAAGACATTAGCATGACTTCATTCAGCGTTTCAACTAGTTTATAGTGAATATACTGAATACAAACCAGCAGTGAGATCCCAGCGCGGGCCCGGCCCTCCTCCTCCAAGCCCAACAAACAATGTGTCGCTAAAGGCATGTAAAAGTAGAATGCGTCAGCATAATCAGAGAAGATCGTGTGACCATTGTCACAGGAACTTGAAGTGTTGCTCAGAGACGACACCGTGCACAAATTGTTCGCGCCTCAATCGGACTTGTACCTATCATGGCCCAGCTCCGTTGCACAAATCGACATCTGTCCGATGTAAGTCCACTCCCCCGCCACAGTCATCGAGATAATTGCTGTGGTATATTTCCCCTTTCTGCTACTGATGCCGACACCACCGACAGTCTCTCATCACGACTGAACATCAGAATCACAATGAAAACCATGACAGGGGCCATGGCGGGGCTAGTGCCTATACAACTCCGCTTGCCCCAGCGTACAGGCGTGTCAGCACGAGATGTGAAGCTGGTTCTCTCTCCGAGAGACCATACCGCCCGACTTTGTCTCCGTTCTCTATCGGATACTGGAAAGGAACCAGCGTGTCTGGGAAAGCAGACTAGGCATTAAATCCTTGGCCCGATGAGGAGTCGCCGAAAGACCTGGCGAGTAATGTTGTTGAGCCGACCTCTCCGTATGGATGGCTGCATAGAGCACTGACGCAACTCGGAGGGATGAAAAACGATGTACAGAGTCTCCCACATGATAGCCCGTTAGATACTGGAATACTCTCCTACGGCGATGCGTTCCGTCACCAATCTTCCTTGAGTGACTAAAGCAGTGTTTCTTTACGGGATGTCTCGTGTGAAGTTATCGGTCTGCTACTCAAGAACTACTTCAATATAGCCGCCGTGACGTATAGATTTTTACATATGCCATCGGTCAATTTCCGGCTTCTTTTACTGCGAAATGAAGGCCAGAAAATCTCTCGGAAAGGTTTACACTACCGGATGTTTCTTCGTTTTGACGTTGGGATCAATGTATCTCTCCGACGCTGAGCTACAATCACTAGATCCACGGCAGAAGGTCTTTTTCTCAAGAGAGAGACTGTTCACGTTGGGACGTGTCGGCTTGGTACCGAGACCGGACCTGGCAAACTCGAATCAATTTAGGCTCGTCCAATTCAAGTTCATTGCCTTCTCAGCGCATCGCGGCCAACTTCTGCTTGGTACTTGTTTGGTACTGTGGTCTAGCTTTCTTTTACTTCAGGCGTCCATCGAGAAGTCGATGTCTCGAGGGTAACAGTGTTCCATAGTCTTAAATTCATAACGCCGCACATTTGGTCCATCGAGAAGTCGATGTCTCGAGGGTAACAGTGTTCCATAGTCTTAAATTCATAACGCCGCACATTTGGTCCATTGATGCCACCGACCAGTATAATGGTATAGATCTGGGTTGCCCGTTTCTGTTATATCATGCTTGTGTGTCACAGAGTCCCACGACTGACATGGATGACGAGGAACTAGCCTCGGATAAGCCACTTGGCACGAGGACCGGAGGCTGCACAACAAGTGCAAGCATACCGTACCCGTCTGTCTCAGGTAAGCCGAGAGGGGCCATTGAGAAATATTAAACTGTCGAGAAGGCACTGCTTCAGGAGATATCCGAGAATAACCACGCCCTGGATGAATGGAGAAAACAAGCACCACAAACCCTGTCAGGGCCGTATACCCGTCAAGCCTAACACCATCGCATCAGAGGCAAGCAATCGCTCGCAACATTTTCTACCTATCGCCGTGATTCTACTCAATAGGCCGTCACTCATCTATGATATGTCAGCGCACCCATCGCCAGAGAGAGCGCAGAGGTTGCGACGCCCGCCGAGGCGTGTTTGCCTCAGAAAATCAGAAGGTGCGCGTAGACTGGTTCACCCAGAACATTACATTCATCGCGATTTCCCTACTCTTCTTTTACATATTCCGCCTTTCGCAATCTGCGCGCCGCCTAGCCGAGTCGGAGAGTGATCTCCTGCAGACAGCTCAGCTCGCACAAGAAAGCCTCGTGCAGGTTAATCAAAAGAATGCGCCATGCCTACGATACTTGCATATACTGGCGAAGCGTGATCCGAAATTCAGTAGCGTCTAGCAGAGAAGAGGGGAATAGTCACCGCGGAGCAAACACCTATAGTAGAGCCCAGCTTTCGGGCCAGCCCATTCGGAGAGGCATCAGGGGTTGGGGAGCACGCTGCTAATGGACTATTTCAATCCAGGATCAGAACTTCTCCCGGGCGACAATGATATTCCATAGTCTTTTTGGCAGTGGTTCGAAATGCTCTCCCGAACGGCTAAATTTATAAAGTAGGTCTGCAAAAAAAGGAAAGAGAAAATGTTTGGCGTGTTTTTAATTAGTGATATCCAATAATATTCCCAGGTTCCGGCTCATGTAAAGTCTTTGCACCCAAGCGCCACGCGACCGACCGCGCGATCAGTCAATGCAATCTCAGAACAGCGCACTTTACCATGCTCTATTTCTCAACCCCATCTGCAGCCAAAGCTTTCACAACACTCTCAAGATTAACTTTATCCGCACCGCGGATCTTCTGACCATACGGCACACCATCAGTGAAGAACATAAACGTCGGCATCGCGCTAATCCCATACTTTTGCGCGACCTCCTTCACATGATCAACATTGACTTTAGCGAAAGCGAAATGCCGGCCACCCTTAGCGTCAGCATCATCCGACGACGGTCCACCGTACTCATCCGCTAGTTTGCTGAATATGGGCGCGATGGCGCGGCATGGCGGACACCAATCGGCATAGAAGTCCACGGCGACATGCTTGCTAGACGACAAGAGCGTCTGTAGCTCCGCCGGCGAGGCAATCTTGTACACGTTGCCTGAGGTCTCAGGGATTGGCCCGCGTTCTGTGAAAAAGATCTTTTGGAGGCGCTGAGTTAGCACCCTGCAACAGTCTTATTGTGAATGTCACGTGTTTGTTTCGGATTTTGAAGCTGTGCGGGCGTCAGACGGAATGTATGGGGTAACATACGGATTTGATGATGAAGAAGGCTAAGACTAGTGTGATTAAGATGGTGGATGTTTCCGGGAGTTCCATGTTAAGATATGTGTCGAGCTGTCCGCCAATTTTCCCTACTTCGGGATCCTGAAAATGGTTGATGGTTGGGATGAGAGACATGAGAGACAAAGTGAACACACGTGGAATGGGTTGGTGGGGGCACAGCCACGTCTTCGGAGATTAGATCGGCGTTGCGACTTTTCCCTATACTAGACCGATCGGTGGGAAAAGTAGGAACGCGCCCCCTGTTTGGCCGGAGTTACCCCTAAGGCGTCCAGAGAAATCCCCAGACAAGCTGACTTTCATACACCGTGATGAAGAAAAAGGAAGGCGTATTTGGTCTCTTGTAAATATTTTACTCGAAAATATAATTACATAACCAGCTGTCGCGTGCCTAATCATCGCCATTGCATTAGAGCTACATTCAGCATCGGAAGTTGTCTTCAGCTGCAAATCTCAATCACAATAATACTACAGCTGTCTTTCAATCGGCATTTTCTTACCACAATCGCCGAAGGTGTTCACACCATAGATCCAAGAAACTCTAGCCTTGGTTCGATGAGCCTCCTTTCTTTACACTAGCCGTCGAAGCTAACTCAGTCTAGCAGACATATACTTTCTTGAGTACGATCAATATCAAAAGTGACTCAACTGGCTTCTTGCCACCTTTCAACGTGCAGTTACCCCTCTATATAAAGCAGCCTTCCGACCCTCAGCTCCCTTCCCTTCTTCCCTTTCCTCTTCAGCCAAGTGCAAGGGTCCTACGCGGCATCGTGAGGATGCGATCTGAGTGCGTCTTTTTGCTAGTTGAGAACTATGCGATACGACCAGCTCCTACCTGGGCTTTCGAGCAGGGTAGGGAATTTTTTGAACCAAACTCGTATTGCTTTTCATCATCATCGCTACCTTGAAGGAGTAAGGCGAGGAAGAAAGCATCGCCCTTCACCCCTTTCTGGTCCTTGACGCAGCTTTACATCTGTCCTTTGAGGTATCCTCCGGCATCATCGCCATGGTCAGCCTCACTTTCATCGACTTCTGTCTCCACCCCGTCGATCCGGACTACTCCCCTCGTTGGCAACACGGGTTTCGCGAGGACAACAGTCTCGATCCCTGCAGGACTGAACTCCTCCGGCCCCATAGGAAGCGCTTCGACATCGATATCCATATTCAGGAGCGCCTTGAGGATGACAGAGCTGCCCGCCTTACTCATGACCTCATTCGCATGCTTACAGAGCTCAGAGCATACACACTCGGGACATCCAGCTTCGCAATAGCAACCCTGGACGCGGTCAAGCGCCTGCACAAGCAGATTTTCGACAAATTCGAACGCCTTAGTGCTGATGCCTGAGCCGTTCGCACCACCTTTTGCGTCATAAAATGTCAAACGCGCAGGCCGCTTTCGAGACGTCTCCTTTTGCGCAAACTCTTTCAAGCCTGTCTTACACTCTGTCCGGACATCGCCCGGCATGCTGATGACGAACATAGGCATCAGACTCATGACAGCATGCTCTGCAGCATGTATAGCACCAGCAACGTTGAGACGTCGTTCGACAAGAACCTCTAGAGCTTTCTTCGGAACGTCTAGCCACATTCCTTTACTATGGCGTATTATCGGGGGGTTGTCTACTTGTACAGCATCAAGAATCCGTCGGCGCTTGTCGACTTTGAAGTAGCCATAGACGTTTTGAGTAATACGAATAGCACCATGAAAAGCGCGTGATAAAGAGCCGGGGATCTTTCGGATAGCTTCGCATTCGACCGGATCTATGTCAGTATAGTCCCTCTGCTGTGTCGTCCATTCTACTTTGATCCTTTCAACTTTTGCGATCTTTCTATCGGGCTGAAAGTCGCGGACGAGATAAGAGTTTCCTTGATGTAGAAATATCGCGCCATCATACAAGGTGAAGAATGCCCGCGATGCTTCAAGCTCTTCGAGTACAACATTCTTCCCGTGTGATATATCGACAATAGCGAAATGATCCTCCTCGGTATCCCGAATAGCAACAAATTTCGAAGGGGTTGGTCGGAACCTATCATGGCAGTGATAATATCCAAGCTCATCTCTAACAAGGCGCTCTTCGGCTAGCTTGGCCAAATTAGGCGTGAAGTACACGGCATCCTCGACCGGCCTAATCGGCATCTCATACGCTGCACACTGCATATGACCCTCCAGAACGAGCATATTATCGAGATCAACTTGTAGTTCGCAATTGGGTTTTGTAAACAGCTCATCGGGGTTTTGCATATAATGTTGATCGGACGGGAAGCAATCTCCAACCAAGATAGAGAGCGAATCTTTATTTCTCCTGCCGGCTCTCCCACTTTGTTGTCGTAAATTCGCAATCGTATATGGAAAGCCCAGAGTGATAACACAGTCCAGGCTGCCAATATCGACTCCCAATTCAAGGGCTGTGGTAGCAATAATGCCCATCAGCTTCCCTTCAAACATCTCGCTTTCGATCCGACGCCGATCTTGTGCGGTGTAGCCACCTCGATACCCCATCACACGAGCTACACATTCGGATCGACCGAGAGATTCCAGTTCTGATCGGGTAGCTGTAACGAGTTCTTCGCACTGCTTTCTGACTCGGCAGAAAGCTATAACGCGGACGCCTCGTAGTATCAGTTGGCAAAAAAGGCGGGCGCATTCTGTGAGGGCGCTTCCTCTGCCGCTTGAAGGGTCGCCCGGATCCTTGTAAGGAGTGTTCCAACAAAGGAACTCCTTTCTCCCAGACGGAGACCCATCGAAATCGATCAAATGGACATTGTCTATACCAAAGATTGTTTTGAAATGCTCCTGTGGGTTCGCTACCGTCGCAGAACAGGATATAAACCTTACTTTACGATTACCAATGGCAGCGCAGATTCGTCGGAGTCGCCTCATAATGAAAGCAACATGAGATCCCATGAGGCCATTATAATAGTGCAGTTCATCGACTAAGAGCTCATATTAGCAACAATAACTATGAATTGGAAAACCCGTGCTTACCAACAACGTATCGTAAGTTCCTCAGAAATGATCGCCAGCGGTCTTCTTGAGGTAAGATAGTTATATGCAGCATGTCTGGGTTCGTGAAGATAATACGAGCTTCATCGCGGATCTGGTTCCTCTCTTTCATTGGCGTATCACCATCAAAAGTCTCCACGAGAACATTTTCCAAGCCAGACAAGTACGCAAGCATGTCCTTCAGACTCCTCTTTTGATCTTGAGCAAGGGCTTTGGTCGGAAATATGTACATGGCACGGGTATTCGGGTCCTGTTCAAGGGCATGTAGAACAGGAAGTTGGTATATCAGCGATTTTCCGGAACTTGTAGAGGTTGAGACTACGACATGCTGCCCAGCTTGAAGACTATTGATGGCTTCGGTTTGATGAGCGTAGAAGTTCAGTATGCCTTTGGCATTATAAAGAGCATTGACCATATCCTGACTCAGCAGGAAATCAAGCTCTCCGAGGACAGCGTCCTGAGCCTCGAAAACTCGATGGCCGTCAGGAACGATCTGGTTCGTGTACCAAGAGCTATCTTTGAGCTCTTGTATGATCTCCGGGATGCTCTTCCGCTCTGTTGGGATCGACTTAGGAATGGTGTTTATGTCGGGTTTGGGGGTAGGAGAATTATCTCTTAAGGGAATAGGAATGTGCGATTCGGCCTCCTGTAGAAGCAAGACTTCAGGATCAAGTTTCTCGTTAACACAGCGATTGACAAATGTGCTGACAGCATTCGAAAACTTCTGGTTTCGCTTCTCGACAAGTGTGGTCATCTGTTTCTGGCTAAAGACTGGCATCTTCAGATCTTCGTTTCGTAGCCGTCTCGAGGGGTTGATGGGCTCGCCTGACGTGCGACTTTGAACTTGGCGCTTGAGATCGCCATCAATGAACTCAAAGAACAGCACCTCACGGCCGCTTAATGGGACATCATCAGGGTGACGGGTGCCAAGTTCATCCATTCCTGTCAGCCCACCAACAGAAGCATCAGGGGCTGGACCTTGAACAAAAATATCCTTTGAGCGGCCGGACTTGAATGTCGTGTCTCTCTCTGCGCCTTTAATATCGGTCTGCAGCATTCCCTCATCCACGTAGCCAAAAAAGATACCCTCAGGCCGGATTGCAGCTATAGCAGCCACATCACTAATTTTGAGCTCGCCCTTGATATGGGTCTCAACAGCTGAGCGGATGGTATCGAACGTGGTAGCCAGGTGCTTCCTCGTTGAACAGAATGTGGAGACTAAATTCAGGGCGCGATGTGTTTTCTCCAAATGCGTGAACAGTGGCGGCCACTCAATAAGGCATTCAACAACTCCGGCGGCGGCTCCCGACTTCTTCCTTTGGCGCGTCGCCGAAGTCTTTTCTTGGCCAGGAACAGATACATCGCCTTCATCATGGGATGCAACAATCTGCGCGAGGTTCCCATCGGCGGAGTCGGTGGATTGAGACGGCGGTTCTCCTCCCTCAGAGGTTCCGCGCTTTCTCTTTCGCTTGATAATTCTATTGGAGACTGTAGCAGCCTTTAGAGAAGACATTTTTACTTGTAGTCGAGATGCATCTAGCAAACAAAACGCGAGACAATGATGATGGTAGGTCAAGAGGTTCTAATTAGGATTCTTTCAAGCCACAGGGACGCGAGGTTCATTGCAGGATTGCGCGTCAACACGTGACGTCAGTATATGACCCGACCTACGCTAAGGCCCCCCCTTAGCGGCCCCATAGGCGGTCAATGGCCTGGAAGCGCTGAAATGGTGGCCCATATTCACTGTCAATTAGCCAGTAGTCAACCACTTTACAAATTATCACTTTGTCCACACCTATCTGCCTCGGGACTAGTAATTCGCTTCTGGGTCAGGGCACATCAGTGAATAAGTATCTATTAGCTATATCTCCAATATCGCTACCCTAATAATCTACAGAATATTAAAGTGTTTTCCAGGACTGTGATTGCTTATTCCATTGCACCCATACGGGAAGAGCATAAGGGGGCTCCCTGAACGGCCACTGAACAACCCATTCATGAGGCCGCAACGAGCGACGAGCATCTTGGATATACTTTCCAGCTTGGTACAAACGGTCGAGCCATTGCTTCTCGACAACAACGCCATTGTCCCCCACCCGAGTCAACAACTTTCGAACTGCATCGAGGTAGTCACGTTGAGTGATGGGTTTTGTTGTCTTCTTGGCGCCGCCATTCCACGTGTCATAGAACTCGCTTTCGCCACAGAACGATCCAATCACCGGAATTTCGGAGTTGACCGGTAGTCCATATTTAACGAGCGTCATTTTAGCATCCACTCCTGCACTTAACGCTTCTTTTCCAGCTTCCAGCTTGATTTGTACGACTGGATTTGGTCTTTCCATGCGTGCGGTGCGTATGGGCATCGCTGCCATAAGTAGAAGGCCTGATAGGGCAGAAAGCAAAAGATCAGTGGCCCAATCTCTTGCAAAAAGTATAGTCGGTCTAGTTTGCTATTTCTAGTCCCCTGCTGCCTACTCACCGAGCGCATGGTAATACCATGAATTATGTGTCCACCCGTTTGCTGGAATTGTATTGACGAAGGCTACTGGATCGTGCCAGGGCATGTGGTCGACGAGATCTCCGGCAGTCTTGGCGCAGCCGATTTCATCACGTTGTGCAAATAGGATCGGTATATTCGCTATCAATTCTCGCATCCAACTCTCATTCCACTAGAGAAAGGGCGACTTGATATTAGCTTTCGCTCACAGGAGACCTTTCTGAGGGCGATATGGAATGTATGAGAAAGCTACTTACTATCGTCTGCGCCCGCTCCTTCTGAATATCTGCGAACCAGCCTTGCCGCAAGGAATCCCACATTCGAGTCCGATTGCAGTGCTCTTTTGACAACAGATTATACTCGGCGGTTCCTGCTGTTAATGAGTTCTTAATTTTTACAGCGCTACCTGAATCTGTCTCAAATATGCTGTTCCAGTGGAAGTTGTTGTCGCATTTTCTCAATGCTGCAGCAGAGTCTGTCCAGAAATTCTCGGATAATAGCCGTGAAGCATGGATGGATCGTCACAAAGGGAACATCCCATGTTAGTCACTTTTCTGCAAATGGGTTCTGTCGTGATATACTTACTGTGACCCAGTTAGCACGTGTTGAGATCAGCAATAAACGATAAGCAATGGAACAATATCTCCATACTCACCGAAATCCGGCGATGTGTCACTGTGTCGTCAGCATAAGGCGCACTCTCGACGCTCAATGGGATGTTCATGGACGCTTCTACAAAAGCCCCTATAGTTTGTCCAGTTTCAGTCAAGCTCGATGATTTCCCGTCAATGTTTAGGAAGGTTGGGGGAAACAGGGGGAATTCACACAGCCTATATTCCCACATCAAAAAGAAGTGAGAGAAAAGTAGGAAGTTTAAATAAACCTACTTTTCATGTCTATTATACCGCCAAACATTTGATGTTCAATCCAGAACCCCATCTCCGGAGCCTGTGAAGCGAAAAGATTGACAGCCTAAGAATGATGCCTTGCCAGTGAGCATGAAGGTCTTAGGCAGTTTTTCATGGGAAGCACACCTACGGGCTCTTTCACAGCTGAGTCAGGTACCACGAAGACCCCCATGGATGTATCATCAGTCTGGTAGCGCTGGCATGTCAGCGCACTGCATAATTACCTCAGTCAGTATTTACTTTCTGAATAGTAGTAGGGTTCCAGTGTAGACCCTCAACACATCTCTACGAGCCTTGGAAGTCCTCAAGTTATTTGAGAGGCTTTAGGAGTCTTACTGTGCTAGCTCATGTATCATCTTTGAATCAAACACAGGTCAGTAATTTGGACCAGAGTACTTCGACAAAAGTACCCCAAGCAGCATCAATGACGGGATTCAGAGGAATAAATGTCCCAAACAAACTCACAGTAGAAGCAGCCGAGAATGTAATTAAGCATCTCTCAGAAAGTGTCAGCCGCACTCTCTTCCCGCCAACTCGATTTACCAGCGATCGTAGAGGTAGTCCGTTGACACCAATCGAAAGGGACCCATTGCCCGCATGCTGCGTAACGCCGCTTTCAGTAGAGGTGAAGTTGTTCAATCCGCTCGGCTCATAAATGTACCAATATATCCAGGTCGCCAAATATTCGAGCCGATCCGTCCAGTCCGCGGGGCCCAATTTTGTCATAAACTCTCCGTTGCAAGGCTGCGGCATACCGAGCATCTTTGTCAATCTACGTTCCTCGGCCAGCGAGAGAAGTACGGCTTCGTGCGGCGGAGAGGGGTTATTCGGGTCGAATGTAGCCCAATAGTCGTAGCGGCCATAGAGAAGCGTTTGGAGACTAATTGATATCAGTAAATACATGATTTCATATGTGATAGATAATCAAAGTCTCCTAATTTAAGTCTAGAAATGTAGGTATGGTGTGTCATAATGTTACTCACGCTTCATGCTGCTCAAGGATTGCAGCCTTCAGTACTCGATCAACCAACTCAAGGGAAGGTCGCACGGCATTCCAAACATCATCATCATCAACTCTATGCGTTTTCGAGTTGTACCATCTCTCCCTTCTTAAGAATGTGAACCATTTCGTCTCGTCGACCTTCAAGGATTCCAACTCAAATATTCTCAGCGCAAACTCAGTTTCAAAATCTTCTCCCATCCTTCTAAGACTAGGATCGAATCGCCCCTTCTGTAAAAGCGACTGATTATCCGGCTGCGTCGCTGTCCATACTGTCCCCGGTATGCGAAGCATGTCACCCGCCATGTGGCCGCCGTCTATCGTCCCGAACTTAGGGCCGAAATTCACCCATTTATTTAATATGGTAACTTCCCAGGTCAACATCAAATTGAACACAGTCCGCTGGTAATCTTCACTGAGGAAGAGTCGATCTATATCTTCATCGCTGCCTGGACGTGCAATCAGTTTGTTCTTGTCCTGGCTTTCTAGATAGTATCGCGGGTCTAGACGGGGAAATTCTGGAGCTAGACCTGAGTGATGTATTTCACCCTGTTTGAATAGATCGGAAAATCCATATCGCCCGAATCGCACAGCCCAGGGAGATAGTTGCGGAGGTGGTAGACCTCCTGGTGCCGAGCTTGTGGCCATCGTTGCCTCATCTGTGTGAGCTAATAATACTCGATTTAGTACTATTAGTCTACTCAGGAAATGCTAGGTAGGAAAATCTCCTGACATCCGTGATGCCGGGTGACAAAGAAAGCAACACCAGTTCTGCTGCATTCGGTCACTGTTCCCCTTTGTAATTATATTTCCTCCCATTTTGCTTTTTAAAAAACTATAGGGTCATAAATTTGTCACCAGATCATTTTTGATATCGTATGGCACCCCGTGGTCAATGTCCGTGATATCACATCCTGCTATTCATGTAAATGTAGGCGGAGCTGTTGATCGACCAATTATTGTCATTCTCACATGTTATATTTTCTTATTTATTGAAGATTCCCTTTTCTGAAATTGTCAGCATGATTTAATGCCACTTGTTGGATCTCTACATTGCATAGATAGCAACAGTCAATGTGCAAATACCTACCATCGACACCCCCCCACTCGGACACCCCCCCACTCGGACACCCCCCCCACCCGGACAGGCTAATTTCCGTGGTCACACCCAAAAGTCATCCACTTCACTTATACGGAGTTCAGCAACTCTTAAGGCCATTTATATATATCTAACATAGATCGGTACAAAATTGAAAGATGTACACATAGATACCAGATTTAGCTAGTCTTCCCGTAATTAGCGGCCGGAACCGGAGTGCAGAAGTGAGTTAATGCGGGAGGGAATCGGGATTTTTGCCCTGGAATCCATTGTAATGCAACAACCCGTATACCCCATTTTCTCACCAACCCCATTGAATTTTCGCCTAAAACTTAAGATGCCGAGTTATACAGAGGACCAGATGGCAGATGCATGCTTGGATGTATCAGATAATAAGATGTCAATAAGAAAAGCCGCCCAGAAGCATGGGATCCCTCGCCAGACACTCCTCGACCGTCTCAATGGCATAATGGCGAAAGAAGAAGTTGTGATGCCTGACCAAAAGCTATCACCAGTTCAAGAAGCCCGTCTTATTGCATGGATCACTCGTCAAGAGTCTTTGGGCTTTGCGCCGAGTTACTCTGCCGTGCGATCAATGGCGTCTGCGATGCTGCAAAAAGACGGCAAAGACACCTACCTTGGAACCCATTGGATTGAGCGTTTTATCAAGCGAAACTCGGGAGTTAAGCGCAAAATTGGGCAACGTCAAGAGTCTGCCCGCTTCAATGGGTTTACTCCTAAGGCCGTCAACTGGTATTTTGATCATAGAGAGGACTATAAATAGATCAAGCCGGAACTCACACATAATGTCGATAAGGGTAGCATCATGGCGGGTTTCGGTAGGTTAACTAATTGACACTATTACGAATGATCGAATAACTATTTTAGGTCTTGACGGCTTGGTTTTGGGCACTTCCGAGTCCCGAAAAGCCTTCCTCAAGAGCCCACAGACACGTGGCTGGACCAGCTTCATTGAGGCAGTCTCAGCAACTGGAAAGGCCCTCAAACCAGGCATTATCTTCAAGGGCAAGGATCTCCAGGCTCAATGGTTCCTCAAGGAGTTCAGGAATCTAGCCGATTGGTACTATATATATTCAAACAAGGGCTGGACCGATAATGACATCGCCATTGAGTGGCTTGAAAGCGTCTATCTCCCACAGACAGCGGCGCTCCTGGAGAACGAAAGCGATGCCCGGCTACTTATTCTAGATGGGCACGGGTCTCATACAAATATAAGTATATCAATAGGGGCCCTATTGCACTCAGAATCTATGTTTAAAGTTAACTGTTGAGTATCCAGGACGAGTTCATGACTCTCTGTTTTCTGGAGAATGTCTACCTCCTGTTTTTGCCTGCCCACACAAGCCACGGCTTACAGCCACTTGACAATGGTATCTTCAATGCAGTCAAGGCCGCCTATCGTCAATTTCTTTCGGAGTTGGCAGCGATGATCAATGCTGCGCCCGTTGACAAGATCAACTTCATCCGGTGTTACAGCAAAGCCCGTGAGGCTGGAATGACGTCGAAAAACATCAAGTCTGGGTTCCGAACAACTAGAAATTGGCCTGTCAATAAGGCGAAGGTATTGAGGCATCCAGAGATACAGCAAGACTGCGAGAAAACACCAGAGCCAGAGGATGTTGAATCTTCTGAACCGGAGGCTACTCGCACTCCAACTACAAGCCGTCAAATCGCAGATTTCGGCAAGAATCGCGATGCCCTCACTCGCCTACAATTCAGGAAGTCAGCCAAGGCCTACGCGACTCAATCCGCCGAGATGGCTATCATGGAACAACGCATTGCAGCATTAGAAGCAGAACTTGAGCGTCATCGACCCAAGAGGCGTAGAAAGGTGCCAAATCCAAACAAGAAGTTCATGGGCATTGGTGAGATACTTGCTGCTAGACCTAATCCCAATGAGGAAGATTCTAACGAAGGCGAGGCTTTAGAAAGTGAGGAGAGTAGCAGTGAAGAGGAGGTGGTGGAAATAGGGGCAGAGGAGCCTGAGGACCCTGAACTTCCAGCCCAGCGCGTGACTCGTTCCGGGCGCCAAACTCAGAGACCAAGTCGATACAATGATTAATTAACCTACGAGCTATATATCTATGAAAGTTGCAGGTCGATTGCTTCAGGGGTTGTTGAACTCCGTATAAGTGAAGTGGATGACTTTTGGGTGTGACCACGGAAATTAGCCTGTCCGGGTGGGGGGGGTGTCCGAGTGGGGGGGTGTCGATGGTAGTGACCATAACTGGAGGCTGCTTAGTCAGCAACGCTTTCAGACACTGCGTGTTAGCCTTACAGCACTTGACAACAAGTAATTGGAAAGGGCCATTGAAAAATCGAATCCTCATTCTCTAAATTTGTTCGCTAGTTTTTCTTCTTGCTTTTCTTTTGTTTTTTTAAAAAAAATTATGCTCTTGTGGACCTGGTAACGAGTTAGTCCTACGCCTTGCAATATGGACTTCATACCTAATACCACGCCCGTGCGCTTGGCACAGTCGCGATTAGATCTGCGGACTCTGTCAACCTCCGCTCTATTGGTATCATTCTCATTCTTTCGAAGATGGTCAGGTCTCTTTAGATTCTTGTTTTAACTATGACTCCATTACATAGATAATGATATGGAAGGAATATGGTGCATCGCCCCGTCACGTGCCCTTGTTTGCTTAGCTGCCTGTTAGTACCACGTACACTCGAAGATCTATTTTTATCTTCCCCTCTCCCTTTCAAAATTCAACTTTATCAACACCAACAGCGCGGTCTCGAATTGTCTTGAATTATGGCTTACGAGACAGTGTGCTACGGTACAATTGAGACGTCACAACCTGATGGACCTTCGGAAACTGGTCCGGCTCAAGCAGGGCCGCGGCGACGGACGTCTTCGGCTCTGCGTGGGGCATGCTGCTGTCTGTTCATTCTCGTCGTTATCGCCCTGGCTCTTCTTGTGGCTTGGCATCTGCTCTTAGTTAACTACGGGATGTCTTGTACTGGACTATTAAGGCCATCAGTTTACCGCCATCCGACTTGGACGGATTTCAAAAACCAGTCCTTCCACGTTGGGTTTGATTTGACAGCCGGATACGGGTGAGTGTCTAAGAAGGAGACTGGGAAATTTTTCGCTTCTAATATGATAACAGCACTGCTTCTGTCTTTTTTGACAATGGCACCATCATGGATATTGGACGGGCCGAAGGGACGAAGGCGTACAATGAGGTGTTGGCTCGCTATTCGCTGAAGTCGTCAGCGCGGCCAAGGTAAGAGTTCAAAGTATCATCCTTGAGCCCACTGTTAAACTGAATGAAATACTGTCAGCCCGCCTTACTACAACTGCCTTGCCGAGCGGGCCGATTTACCTCGACAATGGCGTCGCTACTTCAATAAAAAACTAAACTATCCAGCCTCAGACGACGTGGCCGCGTTAGCTACCGTGGTCAAATCCCTCAAAGACAGGACGAACGATTTCCTTGGTGACCTAGGACCAGTTCAGGTAGCCTTCATCGTTGTTCCGTACCTTCCCGCACTCTATAACGAAGAGCTCCTCGACGCGGGCCATGCCGCCAGCATCCAGATGACTACCCTTCCTTGGTACATCTATAAATCTGGTGACGCCGGCCAATGGCCAGTTACTGAGCTCAACGCCGCCTATGTTGGTAATGGATTTGGTATGTCTGGTCAGCGAGATACCTGGGATGGAAACTTATTTTCGGTGCTATATACGAAGCAGGCATTAACGGCACACGTGCTCCCGCTCAGTGGCCGGGGCACACACATCTATGCCGCTCTTGGGACGCGAACTTCACTCTTGGTTCAGACGTTCTGCAAGATGGTGTCTTCGATTCCGAGTTGTATTGGAGTCTGGTGAGACAGGCGCTGCGTGACGCGATGGATGAATATGCTCCGCGCGGCCGGGATCTCGGACGCGTCGTATCTTATGGTGAGAGCGCACATGATGCTACTTTTCAAAAGATTCTCCGCGAAGCAGTACTAGAGAATCAGGAGGGCTGGAAAGAGAAAGAGACACCAGTTTTCCGAAGTAACCATCTAGTTTACGCAGGTGCCAGAGGAGCGGCGAGGTTTGGGAAACTATGTACGACGATTGAGAGGCCGGATGACTGCTTCCCGGATCTGACGCCAAGACTGCCAGGGTGGTAAGGGGTTAGAAAACGTGATGAGCTTGTTGTCACGGCAGCGACATGTAGTCAGGGACAGTGGATCAGCTTATGTAACCCCCTACAGAACGCCTACTTATTACTTCGGCCCATAATCAGTTTTATTACTTTTTCTCCTCTGGGGATCACCTCAAAATATTACACAGAGATCTACTACAGTGATTGAGGTCACGAGTGTAAGTTCACTTCCACTAACAGCTATCACCTCCGTGATACGTTGTGACACAAGCAGTGTATGTAACTTGATGACTGCGAAGATGGTTATGGCGTGGATTCGGAAATTCCATTTGAGTAGGTCATTTTTAGCACAAGTCTCTTCCAAAGAAAGGTTATATCTTTCTATTATTGTCCAGTTGATCATAATATATCTGGGTCAGTAACCTCAGGTGTACAGATTAATGACAATAATTTTAGCACTTCTCTGGTTTAATACCATATGTATCATACTTGTACATTTACCACACCCCTTCGACAACCATCACTATTATCTGCAATTGATCGACATCCGCCTACTTCCATGTGCAGACTGGAAAGGCAAGTTAATGTGATAGTGACTACCCTAATTCCGATAGAATGAATGAAAGAAGGAAGGAAGCAGAAGTTGCATTGAGGTTCACTGCTTCAAAATTTTGGTGCTAGGAATTGAAATTGGAGTTCGGCAATGATTCTGGTTTATATCTACACATACCTAATGTTACGACCTGACTGTTTAGGTGTTAAGCAGTGTTTTAGAAGGTGAATCGCGAGTTCCTGTTCTCTTGCCCTTGTACCACCATCGGATCCTTTAGTACTGGCTTGTCTAGGGTGTACTCCGTACTAAGACTAGGATCCTGGTGAGTCCTGCGGCCAGTGAACAGGGTCGTTTCACCGGTACATCCGAGCCACCTGTTAGAGCAATAAAATAATCCTTATAAAACCTCCCCGATCGAAAGAAGCGAATATTCATCGTTTCTAAGTCTCTTTTTCATCGAATCATAAAAATTATTACCGTATACGGCTGAATCGACTGCAATTATAGATTACATTCGTGAAAGCTTCAATTTGGGCACCTTGGTGACCTAAGCCTGATTCTTGTATCTCAGCCCCCTTTTATTTGGATATGGTAACATCACCGCTAACGAGGAGAAAGCGATCAAAATATAAAGAAGCATATCAGCAAGTAGTTGATAGGGAGATATTATTCTAATTGTCACAGACATTAAATGTTGAGGGAGGATATAATTGAGTTCTGGCTGTAGGAGTTTTACAAACAAGCATTAAGGTAGAGTAGAAGAGCCAACAAACTGTGGTAACGAACAATGGATGATACATAAGGCCTAAAACATCAATCTCACTACAAATAGGTGCCCAACTGGCGGGATGGCTCTTATATTCAGCGACGATGGAGACTAACTAGCGGGACGTGTGATGGCGAGCAAGTGTGGGAGGTGAGGTCCCTCAAGGTAGTGCCGGGGCCTTTTAGAACGGAATAGTGCTGATGGATCCCACTCATGTAAGCCAGGGGCCGAACAAACATAGGGAAAAGGGAGAGATGACGGAAAGGGAAATCAAAAAGGTTCCTCGTCAAGTCTCTTTACCGATCGTCAACAGCAGAAGCACTGTAGATGCTACTAGATTCGTCAGTCCAGATGATCTTGTAGTGTGGTCTAGCTTCCGTAATCTCTCACGAACCTGATGTCATATAAGCCATCTACTCGATAAGGCCAACAGCATTTGCCACAAAACCGAAGTCGTTGAGACAGCGAGTTTCGCTTGGGCGGAACGAGATTCTTGGTTGGACAGGCGCGCAGTTTCTCCTGTTGTAGAAGGTCACGGTACCAAAATCTGGTGAAGTAGTAAGGTTGATTTGAGCCGAAGTCCAGCCAGTATCGACGTTTGTGTCACAGCTGGTAGACCAAACATGGGTCCAACCAGAGCCAGGAACGGGGATTGTGCAGTGATTATCCTGGTAAAGCATCAGAAGTACACTTCCTTTGACGCCAGGGGCGAGGAAGACGTAGCCAGCGAGAATGGCGGCGATGTTGGGTCGCATAGTGAGTGCATAGATCATAGGCGAGGATCAAACGTATTTAGTTCGTTCCGAATCTAGAGCTAAGGAAATATTTTGGATTAATTGAGTCGTTGATGGTGACGTTGAGCGCTGGGGGGTAGTCTTGTATTTATTTTACTGTTTGTCCTACTATTTCTCCCTTTCTGCCAAACTATACGCTACACAAACTCTATCAATGCACTACTTCTTAGGGCTTGTTTTTTTTATATCGCTAGGTTATATCGATATCATCTTGGGTTTAATAGCATGGTGCCAGCACATTTAATTTACATTTGGGTATAGCTAGCGGTACGGAATCCGTAACCTACTAGTAACCTAAATTTTACATCATACGAAATATAGTTTGTAAAAAGATATTGTTTTAGACAACACCCTTTTCAACGCACAATATGAGTGGCCAGCGGGGTTTATCATTTTATATAAGCTGCATGATCCCTGACCCAATCATATCCCAATCCACGATCGATATGCAATCTGTCTCATCTCTCCAGTGCCAAAAACTGCCCATTCTTCTGAAGATACGTGATACAGAATCATCACCGTCAGGAGTGTAGTCCCTAGCTGGAAGAATCAACAATCCACCGTCTCCAAGCTCTATCTCCCCGTAGCGCCACCTATGCCAACGGCCTGCGCTCTCAAGTCTTAAGACGCGTAATTCTTGCTGCTGCTCAGGTGTGAGACTGTAATTGCATTCTGTCAACAACGACTTCCGATCCACGTCGTCGCTTAACGATGTGATTCTCACAACTTTTGCTTCGAGAGTGATGGTCCCGCTCGTCACATGCCCAAATGGCGCTGAGCTATGAGCAAGCTGCACATTATAGGACAACGCCTTGGCTTCGGGCTCATGCCAGCCTCCCAGTTGACGCCGAAATCGATACCCATTGGCTACACATTGGGGCCTCCGCAAGCTTGGTTGGTGATCCAACACCGAGATCCACTACAATCGCTCGAGTCAGCAATTACACTTTTTGATGGTTCTGTAGCCCTCAAATTTGTGAGTAAACCCTCGACACATGCTTTTTAGAACTGAAAATCTACTGAAAGGCAAGAAAATAATTCCAGCAGTTACCTACTGACCAACCCGGTGATCGATACTGCGACAGATCTATGAGCATCGATGCCCTTGTGGGCTCTGTGTGCCAGAGTAGCTCTTGTATCAGTTGAGTGCTCCACATACCAGCCACGTATGCCAGGTTTGCGCTTTCAAACGTGAAGTCTGAATTACCATCGCTGGCTATTTTGAGTGTGTCAGCCATGTATCTTCAGGCGTATCCCGCGAGTGCGGGCAAACGATCGTCTGCGAAGGTCAGGTACCGAGTAGAGTATTCAATTACCCCGGCTTGCCAAGATTCAATAAGATTGGATCCGTTCTCACTCTTCTCAGGTAGAACTTGCGCGTCTTCAACCCAACCTCGGCCTTCTCAAAATCTCAGAAACGCCTGTTTACACGCGAAAGACACGCCATTAGGTCCAGCAAACTCGAGCGTGCGTGCAGCGAGATGCCGCTCCTGAAACGCCCACCCTCTGGAGTCAAGAACGTTTGCTGATGTCGACGAGAGGCATAACGGAATAACCCCTAAGTCTTAAACATCTGTAAAAGCGTTTCTCACAAGAAATGGCACCACTGCGACATCCTGGAAGTAATTGAGGAAGCTATCATTTACGCCTCGGCAACTCCCAGAGGCCAGCAAGACTATAGTGGCGTTGGCATAGATGTCGCCCATTTTCTCCACCTCAGACGCTTTGGTTTCTTCATCGTCTTGTACGATGCACAATGAGTCGACCCATAAATACGTTATACCGAGTCTAGCTGTTGACTTGAACGGCTTCAGCTATGACTTGGGGGGGATTTCGCATCACAGATCGCCTTGCTGATGCTCATGGATATTCAACGTCGTCGTAATCAGTGCCTGTGGTCCACCCCAGCAATAGCTCAACGCTAGATATTCAGCTTCCCTCTCGCTGTGACTTGAAGGACCTTCTGTATGTAGAAGATAGACAACGCCTTCATTTTCGGCCTTGGAGACGTCAAAGACCATCTCAGGAAGTAGGGGTTTACTTTTGTTTTGGCATTGGTCGTGTTCTTGCCTACACTGCCTTACCGCGTCCATTAGGCCCTTGACAAAAGATACGTCTTTCCAGTACTCAAAAGATGTATAGAAACCCCAGAGCTCACGGCAGACACTTGTCCCTAGGCAGGAATCTCAAAGGGGTGAGTATTACGTCTCACGACATATTTATTGGAGCGTTGTCTGGGCTCTTACGAGAGAACTGGCTCAGCCACGAGCTTTCAACCACCAATACCTGTTCTAGTACTAGTCAGCATCTATGATCGCGCATCGGCTGTGGGACAGTCCGTATGTACCTGGAACAGAATACCAAATCAGATCTGCGAGAATTCCTGCACCTGGCACAGAAACTAGCAGGCTCACCGGCGCACTGAGATCGTTTTCGAGATTGTTTTCGCTTTGGTCGTTAATGAAATGGTAAGTAAGTACCAGCTCAACTGGCGCATCTCTAAAGTCAGAAGGCGATTTCGATATCATTTCAGCTGGATCGTTTGGAGAAAGGCTTAGCGTGTGCGAATTCTTCAATTGATGAAGGTGGACACATTTGACCTACTTGCACCGGCATATCTCTCATCAAATATCGTGAATCTGGCCAGCAATGACTTTTGAATGAGACTGCATAATGCACAAGAGGTGTTATCAAGCTCTGAGAAATTACAGAGCTTCGTCAGCTTGTCTTCGGTCAGTTGATCGAGCGACTCCCCTGTAGTGAAAAGCGACTGACACCGTGAGCATAACTTCGACATGGCTCGCAAAGTTGGCAAATCTGTTGTTGGTATCATGATTTTTAGGTGTCCTAGCAGCTGAACGAAAAACCCTCGTAGCTGAAACTAACACACTCTAATCCCTCTTTTTACTCTAGTTATTCATGACAGTTGATTGACCACATAAACAAGGATTCGACCGGTAAGCCAGGAAGTTCTATCGGAACCTGGACCCCCAGCACAGCCCTTCTCATGGAAATAGCATCTTGGTCACTGTTCCGTGGTCAAACATTAATAGTTGTAGTCATCATGTCATGAGTATCCAAATTGATAACAAGACAATCATTTTTGCAGTTATCCCCATGACAAAGATGTATCAAGCAGCAGCACTGGAGTCATAATGATCTGCTTGTGTTTACTCATAAGTGATGGTTTGCACATTAGCTCTACTCAAGTTATGAGTATATAACAACGCCAGTGTCACTTTAATTTCAAAACTTCAGTGTCACGGATGATGCTACATTCCTTAACGTTGACACAAGTTGCTTTTGACGTCACGTCCTTGTTAGCGACCACACATAATTCACTTAGAAATGGGTGGTAGTGGTGAGATTACATTGATCTGTACTCTACCATGGAGCCATATAGCCCAATTTCCACGGATAACTCAGCCTCGTCGTCTTGATACCCTCTTCTCTTGTGTCATGCCTCATTTTTATGCGCCGTCCTTCTTCGGCTTCTCTTGTCACTCTTCGCCTGGCGCGCCGCACGCCGGGCTTCACGATCGGCGTCCATCTCAGATAAAGCATTTTCAGCTTCATCTAATGGGTCGAGTGGATATCACAATCGGATGTCTCCCAGTAATTGATCCCACGATCCTATTGGTTGAACCTCTAGGATTGAATCCCTTAACAAATCGTTGATCGTTCATCATTTTATATAGACAATAGGCACCCATGTAAGATGAAAATTGTTCGTATCTCCATGGCAGTTGTCGACAATGGTCAATCATACTTGTCGGCGGCAATGGCCTGCTCGGCCAGCATTCCATGTTAAGTCTATTTAAACATGCTCTCTCGCCCGACTCTTTCCCGTTTCATTCAACATAACTTCTTCACATACCTGTCTCTTGGTGTTCTTAGAAGCCCGCCGCATCTTACCTCCCTTCACTACCATCCTTCTTTCCCCTTAACGCAGGCCCTCTCCTGTTCTCAGAAGCTCTCGCGCCGATAACGCATTATACTTACGCCGTTTAATGTTCTCCATTATTATGAAGACAGTTCATTAACAACTACATGATGTCTTCGCAAGATACGACACACGCCGCGTCCTCTCACAGGAGATCTACCGAGATCCTTCCGAGAAGCCCAGCCTCACTCGACCCAACTCGCTCATCCCTGGCCACCCTTCCGCACGTCCTCCTCGTCATTCTGGATCATGTAGACAAGGATGAATACGACAGCCTTGCTCTGATCAGCTCTTACTTCTGGTACCATATCAACTTCCGGAAGTATTCGATCATCGCCATTCGCCTCGACGATGCTAAGAGCACAGCACAGAAACTCGGATTCATCAACAGAATGGGACTCTCCATGGCAGTGAGAGAAATTCGGGTTTCGGCTAAGCCAACCGATGAGTTCTTCGATGCGGACAAAGGGCCAAGGATCTTCGAGAAGCAGGGATGGGCATCGTTAGTACTTGCCAAGAATATCAACGACTTAACTGGGCTCAAGACTCTCCGCTGGACACTGACGAGGAACACATTTCCACCTTTCCAGGTCCTGAAGGCTCGCAAGGAGCATGTCAAGTTCGAATTGGTGTGCGACCCAATCGAACTCCCATCACCTGAGTCGATTGAAAGCATCTTGGCATGGTTGACAAACAGCGGCAACCAGTATCTGGTCTCTCTGGCTTTGGAGGTTGTACTCTCCGGCAAAATCGAGACCAAGGGTTGGATGAGGCTTCTAAAAGATGTGTTGGCTTCTGGCTATTGCCTACATCTCGTTTCTCTTTCCATAAACGTCACACTAAGCACCAGAAGGGAAACACAGAAGTTCATGAAGATTCTGACGAGTCTCTTGGTATCTTGCTCTGATTTGAAACGGCTTCCATCTCTGAGTGTATTCTGCAACGAGCTTTGGGACGCAGACGACCTTGACCTGCCCGATCCCATCGATACAAAGATCGAGGAAGAATGCCCAATGGTCTATCCAGATTGGTTTGTGGGAGATAACTGGGAGGAAAACTTCGCACGATATTGCGGATCTTCCGGTAAATCTGATATAAGTGTGAGCCGCACCAACGAACACGGCATAGACGTGAAAGACTGGGCTGGGCCATCAACTTCGGAACAAAAAACGGCACTCCCATCGCCAAAAGAGTACCAGTACCTGGACGACACTCCAGGCGGGTTAACGCTACAAGAGTTGGGATTTGGGGCAGGTGACCATACCACTGGTCATCTAACAGCGAACCGAGTCTTCTGGCAGCAATGGAGACATATGCTCGACTGGTCTAAATTGACCAAGTTGAACCCCATCTCTGCTGCCCTGGCGAACCATCTGGCTCCAGAGCTATTTTCGGAGGTGGAGGACCTGACCATCAGCCAGTACTTCTCACCAGAGGAGACAGCTGCGTTCCTCTCGAAGTTCCCTCGAGGTCAGCTACAGTCTCTAAAGATTCAGGGCTACTCCTGGCTGGATGAAAAACCTGAGCTCGTGACTCGGTTTAGAGAGAAACTCCAGAAACTGGACATTCACCAGTTCTCGTCAAAGGTGTCCCAGGTTGGCGGGCCATCAGATTTCGTCACAGAGGAAGCACTGATCCAGTTCAGCAAGGTTAGCTTAGCTATAATTCTCTTCTGTCCGTCTTTAATGGTTCATACTAATTTGTATCCTCCCAATAGGCCCTTCCAAATCTCAAAGAGCTTACTATCGAGCTTGACTGGGATAATGATGAGGGCACCTCGAAATTACCTTACAAGAAGCTCGTGGCAATTGCACAGCTGCCCCAAATCAAGGTCCTGGAGCTATTTTTACCTTTGATAGCATCCGAGAAAATCGGCGAGTGTTCCGACACAACTCGCCCTCCCCACGATTTCGTTACGGGCCACGCAGCACGTAAGCTTTTTGGTGACTTGCGCGACCTGAATAAGAATATTGTGCGTCTGACTGTGCATTCCGATCTGATCTCGGACAGTTCTCCCAAGTCGGACTGGGAGAGCGAGCACTATATGAGCTTCGTGTGCACGCCCACCACACCCACTCCGTACGTGTCAAATAATTTTCCTCACTCTCAAATAAGTCAATATAGTCAAAAGACCCATTACTAACTCTAATTGTTTCGTTATAGTGACGAAAGAGAGAACGGTTACGACCCAATTTTCATCAAGTGCCTTCAGTTTGACAGAAAGGACAATGAGCTGCTCCGTCGCAGCCTCTCTGACGATTACAATCTAGTCTCTATCAAGTGCTGTCGGGTCAAGGGAAAGCACGAGGAGTTGCTCCGCCGAAGTCTCTCTTCCCCAGTGAGTGAGTCGACGCTGTCCAACGGAGTAGGCACGAGAGCATGGCTTTGCAGAAAGCATTACGCTATGCAAGTGGCTTTGCTTGGTCCTGTTTCTCGTTCCGACTGGCATCGAGAAAGGGACGGACACGATGACATTGGCGAGGTCTTGGAAGAGGTTGATCGAGATTAATTCTAATACGAATCCCTCTCACGTTTGACAACGGCGGCGTGGAAATTTTGGGTTGTTGGAAACGGGTCAGCGATAGCCAACCCTGACCGTGCTTGTCATACAAGGGTCATAGGTGGGTGCATCAGGGGCGTCTGGAGGCGCTATATGGGTTACACACATTAGATCGAGGGGTCCTCAGATGATAGGAATTCTCGTAATCTCGAGATCCTCCACTTTGGGTAGGCGGTCAGCAGGGTTATACTCTCTTTGCAAAGGGGCCATTCCTCCGGAAACTTGTTCGCCTTGAAGCTAAATAAATAGCACCACATGGCGCTTCGGACAGCAGCAATGTTCATAATTCACTAGAGGTTGTTATATAGATGTTCTACATTGAAAATTGACGAAATAGCAAATTCTTCTCCGCACTTCCAAAATACGAGATACTTCAGGAGCTTCTTTCAAGCACAGCTGGACAGGCGCCTTATATCAACTAAGATCAGTACTGAAAAAGGGGTAGTGATTATGTAATCACAATGCGTTGCATCTTCAACACGATTAGCTTAGCTTTAGCAAAGTGGCAGACCCAGAGTGATCAACAACCAGAAAAACAATTAATAGATTTCGCGTTGAGCTTTTTCATACATTAATTTCTATGCACAAGTGTTCAAATTACAAGAATTCATTGATTTTCCAGTTCTCAGTGCCTTTCAGGGGCTCGCGCGCCTCACCCTTGAGTGGTGTTGGTTGTGTTGAGCCCTCGTCTCGGTCCCGATTTCAGTACTAGGGACTAAGCTTCAGTGTACTACAGGGGGAGTCTCGTCTGGTTTACCGGCAGGATTACTCGCTCGCCACTTGCAGGACGAGCCGGAGGCCAACACACGTACCATGGACAACAAGAAATAGAAGCGCACCACCCTCGCAAACCCTTTTTCCTGTTCCGTAATGCTCACTGCGATAAAATTACCAATACCTACCCAGGTATTCACACTAACCACACCTGTAAGTTTTACCCAATTGATAACCTTCGGATAGTTTGGTACAGCTAGGCTGATTTGTGTCAAAGTCAAGATCATGGGGACAATGTGGAGGGAAAAGGTGGCCCAGGAGCAGAGAAGCTATTACGAAGAGCTTTACGCCGCCGCGGCGGTCGACAAGTCGGGCTATTAGCACATATATTGGTGATGTAAAGGAAGCAAGACAGCATCTGACCAAAAAGCCCGAGACAGAGGCTTCAAGCTACACTGAGGTTTCTGCTTAGTCGCCCGGTCAGGTGAGGACCAACAAGACATAAAGATACCGAAATCAATGCTAAGAAGACTTTTACTTTGTCATCTTCTTACTTCTTTCTTTCTAGTGGGAACTCACCACGGGAAACATACAGTAGATCCATGGCAGCATGGGGACTAAGGGCCTAGCCAAGGTAAGCAGTAACTGGGGCTCTTCTATCACGTTGAATCTGTCTATAGGTCTTAGAATAGATCATAAATCTCAGATTCCAGCTAGAATGCACGAAAATGCGAAGCAAACAACATATCATCTTTGATCTGTAAACACTAAGGTGGGACTATGATCTTGTACACTGCCATTTCCTGTTGAAGCCATTCAGAGTGCACCTTAAAAACACATCGCCGCTGGTCGTTTCACAGAGATTCGCCGATTGTTCTACTTGCTTTAGTGTAGCGAGGCTTTGTCAAGGTAATATCGACATCGCCATGGCGCACAAACACATGCATGAAGTTTACTCGCTAACGTCTTGCCTAGACCTAAAGATCACCACTCGTGGGATTCGATAATCGGACATGACAGCCAAAGGACGCACACACTTACTACCCCATGGCTATATCTTGTACGGAGTTCAGAACTACAGTTAAGAAGGGTATTTTTTTTTTTTTTTTTTTTTTTTTTTTTTTTTTTTTTTTTATTTTATTTAATATTATATTTTTTATTTTTTTTTTTTTTTTTTTTTATTATTTTTTTTTACTATTTTTTTTTTTTTTAAAATTAACTTTTTTTTTTTATTTAGG
>MU388934.1:0-133682 GCA_022578795.1 Xylariaceae sp. FL0255 | reverse complement strand
GCCCCCCCCCCCCCCCCCCCCCCCCCCCCCCCCCCCCCCCCCCCACAATTATAGAATCCCTGCTGTTGCAAGGTCATCATCTCAAACATCCTGTAAAGATCATCCTTTAGCACGTGATGAAGGCTCATAAACAGCACGATGAAGACTGAATACCATCTAGCTTTAATCATATTGACCATAGTTGAATTATCATCTATAGTAGGTATTGGATTCGAAATATTCTTAGATGCTAAGTGAATAGGTATTCAATCAAATAATCAGACCAGCACATTCCATTCTACTCTACTCCGTACGTGTGTTGAACAAGACGGAAAGTAAGGACTTGCCTCTAAATGTCAGTATAACTCGGATATCCCAGATCAACCTGAGCATCCATAACCATCCATCCCCAAGCCCTTCCCCCTTCACCCCAAAGTAAGCCCCAAGGATCATCCCCAGCAACGAACCTCCCATCTTTCTTCCCATTCTCAATCGCCTCCCTCGTAGCAAATCCCATAAACCACCGTCTCTTCCCCCAGTCCTCAAAAGCGAGCATGTTACCCGTGATTCCATGACACAAATTAGGCTCCTTCGTCAGCAGGCCCAACTTCCATATCTCCTTCCTGCCCCTTTCAATAGCTCTATCAATCCGGTTCCGAATCTCTTCATCAAAAAAGCGCCGAATCTTCATCAACGACATCACGAAACCCGGCGAGCCATGACAATGATGTACGAGATCGGGGGCTCCCAATTCAGGATCATCAGTAATAAACCAATGTCCTTCCTCAGTCTGCAGATCCAACAACTCGTTTAGCTCAGGGAGTATATCCGATATTCTGCTCGGATCACAGAGCACAACCTGCGTGATGATTCCGATCTGCCCATGCGCCGCCCCGATGTAGTTATGTCCGTGAAACCGCCAGGGCTTCGAAGCGATTATGTGGTCGA
The DNA here is from genome assembly GCA_022578795.1 of Xylariaceae sp. FL0255. Taxonomy (NCBI): domain Eukaryota; kingdom Fungi; phylum Ascomycota; class Sordariomycetes; order Xylariales; family Xylariaceae; species Xylariaceae sp. FL0255. The sequence goes on along the minus strand of MU388934.1, from coordinate 132,755 downwards.
TGAGCGGACCCATGCATCCTGTCACTGTCTCTGCTGCCTCGGGTATCCAATGCCGGATCATGCGCAATAAAGCCAGTGTCCCCGCCCGGCCCGACAAATGTTCATTATCGACGGCCGGACAGACTTCAACGAGATCTCCTTCAACAGCGGCCTTGACCTTCGCTACGTCGTCCATGTTTTGCGTTGCGCAGGCCCGGACGGTATGGAAGGCTAAGTACTCATTTTTGACGCCCCAGCCGTTTAACCCCTTCGGTCCGGGTATATCTGCTTGTCCGCATTCAAGATACGCAGTGCACCACTCTAGGGGCTGGCGGGACTCAACCGTGAGGTCTGGGTGAGTTTTGGAGAGCCAAAGGAGGAGGTATGCCAGAGACGTTGGGCCTGTCCATAATCCCATAGGCTTGTCTTTGAACAAGTCTGTCCATGGCTTCTTCGGTGGGCAACCCTGAACTATGGAGGTGAGTGAAGTTATCAACTCTTTGTGAGTGTCGATTTCTATGAGATGCTCGTCGTCGTCGTCACTGACATTGGGTAGATATCGAGGCGGCTGAGGTTGTGACGCTGCCATTCTTGACAAGCTTTCTGGATATCCTTATAGATAAATTCCAGCCAACAATACTCAGTAGCAGTTCTTTCTTACGCACAAGAGAATATTTGTAGAATTTAAACTACTGGTAAACTCCCATTGAACGGTAGTTTTCCCAAGTTAAATCACCTCAACCTCGGTACTCAGGTCTATTTGAGTACATAAGGTATCAATCAAAATGGGTAGGTGGTCCTTGATATAGACAAAGGTGGTCAATAGTAGATAGTGTTAAAGTACAACCATATTTATTAACTGCTCAGCCTCGCACGTAGGACATAGTGCTGAAATTTGAACTCATAAGCCTAGTAGATTTACTAGAGAATTTATAGGTACATTTTAAGAACAATAAACGTTTCGAGACATGAAAACAATTCAGCTGTGAAGTTGGTGATATGGGCCAACCCCACTATGACCTAATGTGGAAAGCCCATCCACCAATTACTAGATATTGAAGAGTAGGTGGAGCTTGTGCAACTAACATAAGATGCAATAAGGCGGCGTCTTTCATCAACAAACAATAAGGGCTTGTGGTCTAGTGGTATGATTTTCCCTTAGCATGGGAGAGGTCCGGGGTTCAATTCCCCGCGAGTCCAACTTTTTTCCCCTTTTTCTTTGGGTTTATGTCTAATTTTTTGTCTCTTTTCCCTCTCTCCTTACCTTGAGATGAGTTTAATCATGTAATGATTATTCTAATCTAGATAAATTTTCTACTAAGCTCTACTCATATCCTCCTTCAGCTAAGCAGACACATGTTCCAGCAAGATGATATGAAACGCCCCCCGTCATTATTGATGTTTGGCACTGGGGGATGGATGGGCCAACAAAATAATCAGTAGAAAGGTAATTATGAACTCATCGAGTACAAAGCTCATAGCGTATTAAAGTCTCTTGAAGGGGTATATGTTTTTAAGTACTTCTAGGGAGTTAGGCACCTAGATCACACAAGGGTACCACCGCAGGCTCTGGATGAGCAAAGCGATCCCCTAACTCCTAGCAACGGCAGTCAATCAACCACATCGACATCTACCCTTCTATGAAACCAGACCCTTCCGTTTCCACGATGTAATCTCGAAGTAAACCGAAAACATCAACAAATCGTTGAAAAAAGGAAAACCAGGCCTATTTGCTTATAAGTTTGATCGAGTGCAGTCTTCACTCGGTATAAAGCCCTTTAGTCTTCAATAAACTCGATCATGACGGTGCCCTGCTTCAAACCTGCTTCCTCAATCGTTTTGTTGAGCTCTCCAACCAAGTCCGTTCCTGCAGGCATCGACTTGAGCTCGAATGGAATTCCTTCTTTCCCCTCAAATGGCTCTGCTTTGAGCCACTCAAAGAGACGACGTACCGGGTCTGACACGCTGAAACGACGGATGACGCGCCCTCCAGAATGTCTGAATTGAATCCTCGTGGTGGTCGCGGGATTATTCTCAGGCTCTACGTGAGGGTCGGAGGAGGATATTCCTGCAAATAGGGAGGCCTCTGGATTTGCTGACGACGATGGTGCAGTAGAGTCACCTGCTAGGTCGATAGTTTGATCCGCAGATGTCCCCTCCCCTTTATCAGCACCTGTGCGAGACTTGGTGAGCATATCCGGATCCTGAACACTCGGTCCTGCCGTTCCACCGTTTGTCTCTAGGCTGTTCTGCATGGCAAGCTGAAGCATTTCGTCCTCTGTTAAGCGCCCGACATCAACCTGTTTCGCCTTGGGCTTTGACTTTGGCACTGGATTCTTGCTGTTGGCTGCTAAACTATAGCGGTCGAGGAATTCGACAAGGTCGGAGTAAAACTCGGTTGCTTTGGGGAAGGGATGCCCGGCCCAGATCTTGACCTGTTCGCCGGTTCGCGGATCGATGATGGAGACGTGAGGATAGTTGTCGCCGTTCTCATGGGACTCGTTGGGGAAGTAGAACTGGATAAAGGACTGAGCTCGTGGTTCGTTCTTGTTATATTGTAAGAATATGAAATGTTCCTTGATCAGAGCCTGGATCTCGTCGTTCTTCCAGATATCTCGGTTCATAGCCTGGCAGTGGAAGATATCCATATCTTGAAGGTTCACCAGAATCCATTTCTTCTCTTCTTTGCCTTCGTCTCGTGCTTCGTCCCATGTGAGAGGACTGATTATTTGGTGAGGGGGACGGAAAAGGTCGCGTAGCAAAGCTGCTCTGGCTGTCGACTCGGTGGCAGGCCCTGGTCTTGTGTGTAGTGGTACGGATGCAGGAGATGGATCGTCCCATATTGATGATCCTTGGTTGAATGGATTGGCAGAGTGTGCGGCTGCAGTTCCAGTCAAGTTAGCATGGCATTCTTATAGGATGAAAGAGTTGTCGGGCAAAGCTTGCCTTGTCGTCGTGCTCGAGCTTGACGGGCTTGCAGCTGCTCGAGGACAGCAGCTTCCCGGTCATCTTCCATACCCCAAGCCATGCCGGGACCAGGGCCTGCAAGCGTCTCTGTTGTCTGTGCTATTGGGGCTCGAACACCGTCATCTCCCGCGCCTGGACCTGAGCCGTACATTTCCTCTTGTAACCGCCTCGCCATTGCAGCGTCTTCCTCTTCTTGGGCGTTTCTGGCTATGGCAGCAATATCGTCGTCATCATCATCGTCGTCGTCAAGGCCATCGTCTGTCATGGGAATATCGTCGTCGTCGGAATCAATGTGGATAACGCCACGAGCATCTTGGCGGCCGGTAGGGTTGCGAGGGGGTCGTGAGGAGGCGGGGGGTGCCGCAGGGGGAGGACCGAAGCTGGACTGGAGCTCGGGATTGTCGTAGAAAGTCTGGATGGCTTGCATGGCGCTTCCCCCGGAGATCTCAAGGTAGCCGCGAGCGACGTGCTCCTGGTCTACACCCGTTACCATCATGAACTGGTCCACCTCGTCATCCATTTTGAACGGTAGATGGCAGTACGGCTAGGTGTTGGTTGCTAATGATGCTGCTGGGATGTAAGAAGGGTTGGAAGCTGTCGACTCTTGGCCGAAAGCGGTGAGATGTGTGAATCTTATAAGTGATGGGCTACTGTCCATGAACGAAGGAACTGGTAGAGGATGGAACACGCCACAATGGAGATAACAACGGCTGCGTGTCTCAGTCCAGGCTCGGGTTGAAGCAGTGCAGAGAGGTATGTATGTATGTGTAAGAGATCGAAGTGCCTCCGTAAGTTGCTCTGTTGAGCTGGGCTAAGAAAGTGCAGGTGCTGCTATTATTACAGATTGCGGGACGAGTGGTGGGGTTTTCAAGGTGACCGGAGCTTGTGACGCAACCACTGCGTGCCTTATCACATATGTACTTATTAAAAAGCCCCCGCGCTATTATTATCCATCTGATACTAATCGGTGCAATGCAGTACTTCCCAATGATCAGACACGCGTAGACATCAGTCATAACGACACCTTCATAGTCAAACCTACCTAGTGATATTAGATGTATGATTAGAACTTAAAATAAAATAAAATAGAATACGCCTTTTTGTGCCTGCAAGGTTTAAGTAGGTACCTGATTGTCCAAGTTTCCTGCTTTTGCACTGCTAGCTTGACAGACATAAAATATTCCTCATTTACAATGAGGTACACCGAAAACATACCTTGCAAAGCTCAATGTATGTACTTGCTCATTTGTATTTCTCTATCCTCAGACGGACTCTGGACAAATCTCTTGCTTATGTACCTATGTATTTATGCAGCTTGCAAATAAAGTGTAAATGAGATGACGCGATTGTCGCTGAGTATGGTATGGATGAGAACCTCTATCCCCTTTCATGTAACGCCTGACACTCCCACTCCGCCATGTAACCATACAGAAAAAGCCTACAACTTGACCTCATATTTCAAGCCTTGCAAAGTTGCAGAATGCTATCAACCGGTGCCATTAGAAAGAAATAAATACATGCATGTACGTGAATAGAACTTCACAACAACCACCTAGGCCTCGTAGCCAGCACCTCTCTGCCAAGGGCTGGCATTGTGCTGTGCCCGCGCTGGATGAACAGGGCTACCCGTTCTCGAGATATTGTGCCCGTCGTTCAAGAACGGGGCCCGTTGGTCAGTAGACGGCCGGCCTTGGTCGTGCATCGTGCTTGACGACGATCCTGTTCCTGCCGATGGTCTCGCAAAAGACTGCGGCCGCGACTGTGGACGGAACACTGAGCCAGGTTTTTGGAACGACTCGGCATCGTCCTCTAAATCCACACCCGAGCCGTAGCCGCCGTGTTTCTCGCCACGAGCTGTGGCTCCAAGCGCATCGAGCTCCCCAGTCGCCGTGATTTGGCTTTGTGACTTCATGAACGAGGCTCTGTCATCGGCCATAAACTTATACCGTCCATCCGGGTTCTCTCTGAAGAAGACAAGAACCGTCGAGATGATCAACATAAACAGTAGCACTGTCGTAGTAACGGCGTTCAGAATCCAAAGCACGACGCCGATGACACCATTGACAATCTGTGGTTGGCTGAAAACATTGGTAAAGATCAATAAGAAGATAGCGTTGATGAAGTTGACTGCGCAGATCGTGATGTAAAACGAGTTCGTCTTCTTGTCCATCCATGGCCGCAACACTGAGGCTGCTATGAGCGCGGCAGCCTCAATGAGGAATAGTGCAATAGCTTGAGTGGTACCCGACTTTTGTGCAAGGCCGATGAAGAACGACTTCAGTAACATGTGGCCTAGTGTCGGGACGATGAAGTAGTACGCCGAAGCACGGAATTGGATGTAAATAAAGCCTGCAAATGAAAGTCAGTACTTGCCAAAACTGGTTTCTATCAAAGGCGAGTAGACAGGCACGTAGGAAGATGACTTACCCCATTTGTTCAGTGTCTGAGGATCCGAGAAGAGGATATAGGCAGGGTTTCTATGGAGGGCGACGGAGCGATGCGCGATCTTGATCACTTTGAACGCCGCCCAACCCAATGCGATATTGACATATAGTAGGAAATATACAGCTAGCAGTACTTCCGCAGGTGAATCATCTTGAGTAAACTCCCAGAGGCAGAGAACAGTCACAGGAGCGTAGCCAATAAGGGTGATACGAAGGAGAATGCCCCTCAGCACAGTAACTGCACAAGTAGTTATTAGTGACCAGCTCGTCCCGGAAAGGTCATAATCGAGGGCAAAATCACTTACGCCAACCGTGTCGGAAATCCGCAAATGTGTCGCCCTTGATCAATCGGGCTTTTGCGGCAAACTCGCAAAAAACTTTGAACAAGGCGACAAATATGGTGGTGAGCACCATAACAATGTAAAAAGAGATTATGCCAGTGAGGAAGAGATTGGTAGTTTCGATATTTGCCTGAAAGGCCGCACGCTGGATGCCATAAACAACGTAATCTCCGTAGCTGGTTTGGATATTCCCACTACGCTTGAAAAGACTTGATGCATTTTCGAGAAGAGATCGCTTCTGGATTTGGACTGAGACCGTGTATAGTGTATCAAGAATCTGGGACGCTGTGCCTCCAGTTGATCGCTGATACCAAGTATAGATTTTTTGTACTGGCAAGCCATATTAGTAAGTAACAATATACCAAGGCAGTCTTATCGACTGCATATGTGATTTTGAGACTTACAAAATCCGACATCCACAATACCCAAGCTCCAGAGGAAATCTTGCGTCCAGGCCTGAACAGCAGGGGGCAAGGTGACAGCAACGAGGCCAATAAGAGCCTGGGACTGGAAGTAGCTAGTCAAGGCAAGGGCGGTTGCGGCAACATGAGAAGCAGCGTTGGCATGGCCAAGACCAGAAAGCAAGGCAGAGGATGCGAGAGCAAGGCCTGCAACGATGGCGGAGGCCCATTTGACACCAAGCAGGTTGACAGTCTTGCTGTTGGACACGGCGGCTTCGAGACAGGCGACGCTGGTACCGGAGAAGGAACCGCTAGTTGCATTGATATAGACTCTTACCTTAGCATCGAGATCGGGAAAGGTATAGGCAATGCCCGGAATCTGCGTGGCGGCGGATGGGGGCACACTAAAGGACAAGGGCGTGTTGAGATTGCCGGCGGTCATAGGGCAAAAGCCATCAAGCTTCAGATCGCAAGGATTGATGGTAGTCGTATAGAACTCATAGCCGTAGACGAAGATTTGGATCCAGAACTCGACATTTGCATCAACGGTGGAAACAGCAGTAATGTTGATATCGGCTTCGCCGGATGAGGGAGTATAGGTGAGATCGAAGAGACTGGCTGTGAACTGGGAGCTCTGTTGACATGAAGCTAGCGAGTCGGTTTTCAAGATCTTCTCTGCGCAGGTGGTTGGGAGGGAAATGGCAGTGAGATAGAAGAGGAAGACGAGTGGTGTTCTCGTCCACGTCGTGAACGACGCCATATTCAAATAGATAGCGAGCGATTCGATAGTATTAAGGGGATTATAAGACGCGCGGGCGCAGGCGGGCGCGCAATATACGATGGTGGCCCAAAACAACAAATGTTGTCAATTTCGTCTCGTCTCGTCTCGCCTCTTTTTACGGTCGGGTTGGCGGATGGAGTTTATCAGTCGGCACGGGCGGAATGGGGACTGCTCGAGTGTAGCGTAACAGAAATAGACTGAAAACAAACGCGCCGCTCACGCAAAATGATGGCAGGAAGATTAGAAGCGAATGAAGTCTGCCGTGCTTGTCTTGTCAGTGTTTGAATGAAGGGGATGATTCAAGATTGAGGTTGGCGAGATGGAGTACTACCTTATTAGCAGGATTCCAAACAGCGGGCGGGAGGGCGCAGGATCTGATCTTTCTCTGTGTACAGTGATGTAGGTCCAGTCTGGAATAGGGCTAGCTTGAGTGGATATATCGTGTTGGGCACCAGTGTCATTGGAGCGGACATCAGAAGACTTACCTCAATCAGGTAAGGGTCGGCGGGACTGACGTATTGTTCTCAATCCGAATTATCCGCTGTCTCTCTTACTGTCAGTGACAGCATATGAATTGCATTGCATCTGCATTGAAGCATCGACATCATCATGGTTCAGGTGCAGGTTCAGGTTCAAGTTCAAGTTCAAGTTTCAGTCACTGTACATCATTTCTTTACGCTATACCTACCTTAGGTACTTAACACATTTAAAGAGGTTGACATCGCACCCTCTCCCCTGTTCAAGTGGAATACGGCAGGTACCTTAGGTAGCCATGAGCTAAATGCGCTATTTCATGTCACGAAATGTCTTACACAGATGTCGAATTTCTCCGCCGTATACGAGATTGTCTCTACGAGGCAGTGCATATGTACGATGACAGGACGGGGCTTTACTATTTCCATTCCCATTTTGATTTATGGATAGGGCTCCATCAAATAGCACAGCCACCGTCCCTGAAATGAAAATATTGATAAAATCTGACAATGGCCCTGTACAAGGCAGCCGCCACCCGATCGTTCAGCTCCAATCCCTAGTTGTGAACAACGTATGGATGCCACAAGCTTACGGATACTTGGTGATCCGCGTCTTGGAAGTTAGGGCTGCAAGGTGAGACAGTTCCATACCTTGATTGGATGACCGGCTCTCTGTTTTACTTATTCTCCCTTTTCGACTTCTCATCCACCATCCAAGGATTGCGTCGCTCGCAAATAAAAAGTAAGCGCATTGATTATCAAATAGGACTTATGATGCGATGGGACTATCGACTTGCTGGAGCAATAATTACATCCACCTTCATTGAAACATCTGGAAAACTTGTACCTAGCGATACTGTACTCCAGTTTTCGAGTGAAGGTACAAGTTGGCTAAACATTTTGGCTATCTCTGAGATAGGCATAAAAAAAGAACGCTCATCGTCGAGACGACTCAAAGCACGACCGAGACTTGTTAGATTCCGGTGAGTATTCGTAAATAATGATATGACGTGAGCTGTAAAAATGGTTCTGAATTGTTTTGGCTCTGTTCATCGTTGCTCGGTAAGGCATAGGTAAACAAACATACAGAGCAGACGGCGTAGCAGTTGATATACAATTCTAGCTGCTGTTTGTTTTGCTCGGTGGCAATCAACAAGCAGCCCAACAACGACAAGAAAGAATCAATCAAGCATCCAACGAAATCTATCAGAAGACCTCGTCATCAAGACCACCTTCCCACGTGGGACTCCGCATAGCCATGGCAATTGTCCTATTGCTCATGGTTGCTGCCTGCCTGGGCATGCTCCAAGATGCCGCTACATCCGTCTCCCATGTCGCTCTGCCCCTGACTGAATGGATCAACGGTACGGATCACCAGGTAAGCGACTTGGTGCACTACATTTCGGAACACACTTACCTCCATTGTATCTGGCCGGATTTGCAAAGACATAGATTCTTGGGATTGCAAATTGTTGATAGTCGTCGTTTAGTGGCTTGGCAACATTGCGGTTGGCACTCCTCCCCAGAACTTGTGCGTGGTCGTATATTCGCATCTCCGATTCTCGTCTGAGGAATGGCACGCAACTTGTTGCTAATAGAGGTACTAACAGCACTGTGCTCTTCACTACAATCTCCAGTGACCTGATTCTTCCTGGGAAGAAATGTAACAATTGCGGATCCTGCAAGACTTTTGATCCTACCGAATCCTCGTCTTTTTCACCGGCCAGAGATGGACATGTTCGCCTCCCGTTCCCAGTCGTCGAAAACTCGACTTCCGAGCTGGCAAACTGTCACTGGGTGTATGACAAAGTCATCATCGGTGGTATCACTCAACCCGACCAGAGCCTGATTCTCTGCGACGAGTATCCTCCGTTCCTTACCGAGTTGGCCGTAGACGGGATTATTGGCCTAACTCCGCGTAATACATCGTATGGGAGCAAAACACCTTTATTCTGGAATCTGTGGGAGCATGACTACTTCGACGAACCTGTCTTCTCGATCATTCTGCCAGCCAATAACACGGCCGACAACCAGATCATTTTAGGTGGTCTCAATCCAGACAAGTACTCAGGAAACATCTTCATGCTCAACGTTGACGGGGATGCATACGAGAATCAAGGCACTTGGGCTCACCGTTTCGAGGCTATCCACGTCAACGGCCAGCGTCTTCCGCGTTCCATCTCAGGCGACAACATCGGTCCACAAGCCCCCTTCCCAAGTGCGGACGCAGTCTTGGACATCGGCACCCCCTTCATCAAGGTCCCAGACTACGAGACGGCACGTTTGTTGTACGACTCTTTATCTACCGAGATACATCAGCTCGACTCCGCAGGTGCCTAGGGAGCTTCTTGCGCGGAGGTCGATCGTGTTGCTGCCGATTTTGATATCACCCTGAGCGCAGATGATGCGGTGTATCTGAACGTCACTTTGCCTGCTGGCGCATTCAATCTAGGAGAATACCCCGGCTTAGCCGGGATCTGCCAGGCCGTGTTCAGTACCAATAACTATACAGTTGCTAGTAACGAGCACTGGATCATCGGGTCTCCCCTATTGAAGTGGTACTACACAGTCTGGCATGGTGGGCTGAATAAATATGTGGGCTGGGCCCAGTTGCGAGGGGACTAAAGAGGCATAACCGCCTCATGGGATATCATTTTGAGAGGCTGGGAGTTAGTGGGCCAAAAGAAGTGAATTTGCACCTGATCATATGGGTTTGCACTATCTTTTGCGAAGGCTTCCACTCAGCAACATAAGTCAAAGAGACACTTTTGCTACCTAAAGCTCGATGTACATATTCAAGGATCGGACTTGCTCTCCCTCCTTCTCCCTTTATCCTATTGATCGTTCAAAAACCCAACCTCGAATTGAATTTGAATGATTCAAGCATGTAATCGAAAGAATTAGGGTATACAAGGCTTCTTCTTCGAGATAAGTTGATTTCCCTCCACAAGGAAGCATTACACGCAAAGTACCATCGAAAGTTACGGCTTAGTCCAAAACATCTAGCATGAGAAGATTGACAGTCTTCTAGGTAGAATGCAGGCATATGAATAATTGGATAGATTCTTGATGTGTATGAGTTATGGAGTAGTACTAATGTAACTCAATCAGCTCATCAATAGTCCATCGCCTTAAAGACTCTGACCATTCGGGCTATCTTTCGAAAGGCTCAGTTTAAGGTGCAGCGGCCGGGCCCCATTACTTTCGGCCTCAGTAACATCAGCGCCTACCGAGCCCGCGTTATCCTCTCCATTTGCCTCTCTGGTCTCTTTGTCCGGGAGGACGGCCTTGGGAGTATCCTCCACGATCTTTTCGAACATAGCCAAGAACAACTCTAACTTCGTTTCCATTTCGGTAGAGGGTTCAACCCGAATAAAGTATCGGCCAGGCCCGAGCTTGGTGTAAGAGTTCTTCATGATGTCAGTTGTGTGTGTCGTTGATAGTCCTAATATCGGTTGGGGCAATCTTGAGTATGGTGCTTGATACTGAGACTTGAGAAGGGGAGAACAAGGTGTCTTTTATACAAGAGCCCAGAGATATACCAAGTGGCTGCTAATCCATAAACTCAACGAAATGAAAAGACGATAATCATTAAAATCTGCTATTCTTCTATGAATCAAAGTAGTCATGTTGAGAAAGCTTTTGGACTGAACTTCGAACTTCTTAAACTCACTACATAATCCAAAGGTATGGGTTACTGGATCCCCGGTTGATGAGTTTAGAGAGGCGCTCTCTTTCTAGCCCCCATAGTACAGATTGCGGCTTCCTGAACGAAAAAGGGTCTTTGAGACTTATTCTAGAAACTGTCACGATTATATCACACATCAGAAATTATTATTAATCTTTTTGAGGAAGCCCGGCATGGAGGGAAAGACAACGTCTGCTCCAAAAAGGGGCTTTCTTACCCGGGAAGAAAGCTTGAAGTTTCCAGCTGCGGCCAGCTGTTGCTTCTCTTGTGCAGATGCCAAGCCATAGAACTATGCAGGCGACAAGCTCTCACAAAACGCACTTTCAACATCATCAGAGTCGTCACTCGTCCCAGTCAAGCCATAAAATGAAAAAGGAAAAAAATGTTTGAGAATCTCATCACAGCTGCCCGCGACCTCAGCGTCACGGGGTCGGCACTGGAGATCCCGGCTTCTCTATCGGACGGTATAATGAATCCCTGATTCCGTTTATACTCACTCATCCATCTTCTAAGTCAATCTCACTAACGACTTATACAGCTGCACCCGATGAACTCTCCATAATCGATATTAAGCAGCTCTTGGTGGCAACACAAGGTGTAGAGGTGAGTAACTTCACCTAGCCCCAACAGTCAAATCTTCAAGATCGAAACTCATATTTGTCACTGGCAGAGCGCTGCAACCACCCTGTGGGCTGTCTACGCCGTTCTTAAGACGGCGAGAGTGACGCAAGGCGATGAAGCAGAGGTTGAGACCCGAGATGCTCTGAAGGATATACTCTCACGGATAGGAGAGCTTATGGAGCCTGTCTGTACAGGCGCGTCATTTGACGAAGGTGCTTAGTTTCCAAACAAATCCTAGAAACGTATCCCATACAATAGCACTAAATATTTCTTCAGATTCAACGGACTATAAAACCTTGTCTCACAACGGCCTACTGGGCCTCAAGAGTCTAGATCTACTCACAAAGGTTCCCTCCACAGAGACATCGCTATTTCCCAACAAAACACTACTGTCCATCATAGCCTACACCAATCCAGCAGATAAATGGACAACGCCCACCAGTGCCGAGCTAGCACGATCTCTACTTGCGCAACACTTCCACTTATCATTCTCTTCCCCAGAAGCGTCAGACCCACCACCCGGAGGACTAGACATACAGAAGAAGAAGACCCAAACTCACCCTACCCAGAAATCGCACTTCATCACCGAAGACATCCTAACCAGCTTCCTCCGCCCCTTATTCGCTAAGTCGCGGCCCACAGCAGTCACAGCATCCGGGCGCCCCGCGGCCTTTCCCGAGCCAGCACCGCGGTACTCACAAGGCGGCGGTTTCGGAGGCATCGGCGCTAGCGACGACGTGACATCTGCGAAACCATGGAAGTACAGCCGGCAATATGCGGTCACCGTCTTCGAATGGGCCGTTGAGAATGCAGACGTAAGTACCTTCCCGTCCTCACCCTCCCCCATCAAAACTTGCATAAAGCTAACAAATTTCCAGACCTCTCTCCTGACCCAACACTGGCCTCTCTTTACGCCCATCCTTCTGACCCTACTCGACGAGCCGCAGCCAACGGATTTCAAGCTGCGATCACTTTCTATCTTTCGAGACTTCTGGTCCCGGTGTCCTACCGGTCTGCTCGCCCGCACCGGTCTAGCTGAAGTCTTCGAACAGGCTATCTTTCCGACTGTGCTCAGCCTTCCAAGCCTCACGCCCCCCGCAGAGTCGCTGGTACTCTTGAATGCTGCTTACCCGGCTTTATTTGACGTGGCCGGTATCAAGCACTCGTCAAATGCGCCGGCTCAAGACCAGGGCGGGGATACCGTTGACAGTAGAGATAAAGTGGACGACAGGGCAGCTAAACAGTTTTCTAATTCACAGCGCAAGTTACAAGATAAGATCGTCAGAGAGGGGATTATGACCGGGTATCATCATGCAAAAGAACATGTCCGGCTAGCTGACTTATTTTGTCGACTATTTCGACATCTTGTGGATGGTATCGGTATTTTATCAGTCAAATATCTCAAGGTATGTAGCGCCTTATTCCACATAACGCCGTGTGCCCACACATCTACAAAGGCATCCTCTCAACACCAAATCTCATAGCGCCATATTTTATGTACAACCACACGGCTAAGAGAGCTTACAATGTATCTACAGGATATCATACTCATAATCAGTGAAGTCTTGACTGACCCATTTGGCACCAACTACCCAGCGGCACTTTTATCCGCCACGTATCTTTTACAAGCAATCTTGCGAAACTGCTGGCCGCGAATGTCGCATTACAGCAGTGAGGTCATCAGAGTCGTTATGGTATGCTGGCTTCACATACAAGACGAGGGCATCTCATCCACCACAGAGGGACAGCCCACCGGGGCTGAGTTAGAAACAGAATTAAGGAAAATCATCGAGATGCTCTCGGCCATTACGAAAGTAGCCGAAATCGACATGGCAGAGCGTGTGGAACCATTGATAGCGAAAGAGCCATCGCTACGTGCGCTCCTCGAACCATAGATGATCAGACGGGAGAAAAAGCGAGTCATCCGTCCTCCGTCTACGGCGACTTCAGCAGCAAACCCTCAAACCAATCGCTTTTTGGGGTCGGCATTGAGACAGGGGAAGAGTCCTAGTCGACCGGCTGCTGTTTGAAGAGAGATTTGCCCCGGAGCCACTTCTTATATGCCTTATACCGCTTCTTCGGCAGGTCATCTTCAGTCACCGTTAGCGGGTTGTCGCCCACGCGTAACAGCTCGTAGTATGCCGCAATATCTCCATCAGTTCCGTTCGGAGCGAGCCCGTCTGTCTGCCAGCAGCCGTTCATGTACTCTTGATACTCGGAAGAATCGACATCCGTGGGTGCTTCGTTCGAAACTACGAGAGGGAGAGTCTGCGGATGGCTGACGTATCGACTGTAGTCTTCTGCCTCCTCGGTACTCACAGACGGGTTTAGCGACTCTGTCACGACGTTCGTGAAGGTCCTCTGGGCAGCTCGAGATTTCTCCAGCGGTGTTTGCTTGGGTTTCGGGCCGTCGATGGGCGTCTCGACTGTTTCCTTCATAATGCTATGGGGAACGTTCGGTATTCCACCCTGCATGGGTTGCAACCAGCGTTGTATGGATATGCCTCTAGCGCTGACCTTTTCCGTTGCCTGTTCTGACCCAAATGTAGGAGATGGATTGGCATCGTGTGGATCAACAATGATGACTTCCTTTTTCAGAGTAGGCCGTTTCTTCTCTTGAATTTCCGGGTCACCTTCCGTACGTACACGGAAAGGACTGAGGTCGTATTTGCCTTCTTGTGTCGACCTCAGTGGTATGTACTTAATCGTGGAGTTCATCTTGTACGAAAACATCTTGGGAAAAGACGACAGAGTAGCTGGTCGATAGTATTCAAGCCAATAGTCGTCAAAGAACGAGATGGGTTTGTTTGTAAGGTCATCCTTCGGGGAAATGTAGTCTGGCAGTGTCTTCTTCTCGAGGAAAGCTGGATTGTACCACTGAATGTAGTCGTGCTTGCGCTCCCCCGACCAGGTGCGAGGGTCCACATGGTGCAAATAATAGTCTGTGGAAAGGTCCCAAAGCATGGGTTGCCCCTGCGCAAAGATATAGTTCCCTAAGAAGAGATTGTATGCTTCCTGTCTTTGGCTGTCCAAGAAGGAGTTGTTGTAATATCTCTTAAAGCTTTCAATCATGTCGCGAGAGTGGCTCGTCCACTGATTGATTTTGCGATATGTCTCCATGGTATTCACAAGCTGAGACCCGCCATACTGAACGGCGATGGTATCACCGTGATCATGATACATGTGAGTGAAGAGATTGACGGCATCGGTGTCATACTCGACAGAGGTGTGTTCGAGGATGCCGAGGGCATGCAATTGGTGCCCAAGAGCCCGTTTGCCGATGACAAATTGAGCGGCATTGGTACGATCAAGACAATCGATGCAGTTTGTTCTGGCCACGCCGTTCTGCACTCTGCTTGGCGAAACGTCCCCATCGCCATTCTGGAAGAACCCGGTCGTGGTAACGACAGACTCGGCGATACTTTCAAGAGTGCTGATAACATCTTGATCGCGACTCTTAGCTGCTCTGCTCATATCCCAAGCCTTGTGGATGATTTTGTGCTCGTCAGGTAGAAATTGGTTGAGATAATTAATGCAGTTGGTGTATTCTTTCAATAATTTGGACTCTCGTGGCGTACGCTCCCTTGACTTAACCAGATTTAAGACATATATTGGCGAGCCGTATCTTTCAAACAAGTTATTGAAGTGTAAGGCGGCGGCTGTATAAAAGGGGTCGACGAGGTTGAGTTCAATAGGTGGTTTTGGCGTTACTCCAATGTTGTCTTGTGTCCAGTAAAGGGGAATACTCCCTCTGTGCTGTACGTACGAGGTGTATTGCGGGTTGGCAAATAGCTTATGATCGGGGGAGTGAAAGGAGGTCGTCATCGACTCGGAGACGATCTGCTCCGTCTCAACGTCATTTGCGACATAGCCCAGATCGTTCGCACCCCGCTTTAAGAAACGAGCACCAGCAAAGTACCGTGAGCGACGGGCAATGATAGTAATGTGTGCTGTTCTGCCGTATACAGATATGGCTGCTTGGTCTATGTATCCGTGGATAACGGGACGGCACCAATCAAAGGGGTGAGTGAGGGTGTCATAGGCAGGTTGGAGAAGATGGCTATTCCACACAAACATCTTGTTCAGATTCTGATACGTAGTGCCTGAAGAACCGCCCATCAAAGCCACACGCTCTCTGCTTATGTTGTGTTGTAACGTGCGTGTGATGTCGTAGGAGTAGCTGAAGTAGAACGATCTGGTGAGATCCAGATGGTTGAGAATACCGAGGAAGCGAGACTCTTCAGGGTTCTTCGTATCGGCCCTATATTTGGGTGGTGTCAGAGGAATCAACTCGGTGCCGTCGACTTGGTAGACGTAATGGCCGCCAATCATGGCCACGGTACTCTTCTTGGTGATGAGCAGCATGTAGTAAGGGCCGGTGAACTTGATGAAGCCCAGCAGCCCCCAAGCGGTACAACGCTGCTTGATACCGCCAGTGCCTCTGTTGCCATGGTCTATGGTATCGAGCAGGGCGTTCATCTCCTTGCGGCCGTAGATGGTCTTGTCGTCGGTGATGACGAGATCGGGATCGTCGTGGGTGTTGCGATCGATCTTGAGGATGCGAAAGCGCTTCTCGGTGACGTCGCCGCCGACAATATAGTAGCGACTTGCGGTCTCATACAAGGTGAACTTGTGCATCTTGTAGACAAGCGACACGGGACTGGGCTCGTCGCCTGGCGGGGTGAACTCGCGCGATAGGGTCTCGGGGCTGTGGGTTCTGATGAAAGGGCGGGCGACCGAGGGCTCCTCATCGTTATCGTCTTCGCCTTTGTGCGCCTTGACATCTTGCAAAAGAGTCTCGCTACTAGCGTTGTTCTGCAAGAGAGGGAACGAGGGAGGTTCAGGCTCCAGGGGCGCTATGGTGTCGGCAACTGGGGCATCCTTATTAACATCAGCACCGTGGTCGTTGGTGTTGGTGCCGTTAGTACTGGAGCTACTCGGTTCGGTGGGTTCGGCCATCTTGGTCGTCCCCTTTAAGGAGGGCAGCGAAGGAAGCAGTTACGCATGCCTTCAGCAAAGTGCTCTGATGAAGCGAATAGTTAACCACTTTAGATATGGGGAAGCTCTAATAGTAAAGTTGGGGGCAGACATCCATTCTGATCCCTGATCCCCCACACATGTCATAGTGCATACCGGTATAGGTAGCGCCCCACAACGCTCAACGACAGCAATTCACAGCTGTTGAAAGTATTGTATCTAACCTACAGCACGATACGACCTCGGTTCAACATAACAACAGTTCCTTATGGATTAAAGAATAACACTCAACCTACTTGTACATGGTAGTAATCATATTTATATCTGACATACAATAGCTACTTATATTTCCTATAGAGAGGTGTTGATGTAACAATATCACCGACTACTTATCTGAAAAAAATAAGCATGTGATCCTCCAGGCTGTCTTTGCTCTCAGTTCCCTCCTAGCTTGCCCCTTGACACTTAGCTTTATTATGCTCTTGCAATAATAACCATCCTCCTTGGGATTCTCATCGTCACTCTCGGTGAAAATATCCCCCGCCGAGAAGAAGATGGCCGGCTATCGGTGACAGCACTGCTAAAGTACAGTAGCATGCATACCTTATTGGCCTGAACGGACGTGGATAAAGAAAGTCATTCGATAGCTATCATGAGCTTAGACAATCGTTATCGCCCCTTCAAGCACGAGCACCTTACACTCACTCGTCCTTATGCCATCGTCTAATCTGATCGGATGCTGGTATCCAGAAAGGACCTTTTTGGTGCCCAATCTAGGTTGCTTGGTAAGCGTAGCCCGATACTCTGGGACATGTGCTTCTGATAGGTAATCATGGTTACAGTCCATTGAGTCGGGTCCTCTAAGATCAGACTCCCTAGCATGTCCACGTATCGGATCATGTCGCTCAAAGACCGGAAGCTAATGATCGACATCCCGGGACATCTTTTTAGAATGGCTGATGTGAGAAGACCATTGGTCATCTATCCGGATTCTGCATCTACCAGTCCGGGCTACCGCGGTATTTAGCGGCAAACCTTCGCCCGACTGTTATAACACAACGGATCTGAGTATTTGCCTTGTTCGTCGGCAGCTTCCGAGGCGGCCTTGTGCATCGCGGAACAAGTCTTTTGGAACCCGGCATGCACATCGAGTGGTCAGACGGGAAGGCAAGCCTCAATCGCAGACGAGTTTGAGTAACGCTAGGCCCCTTGATACATATCCGCATCTTCTCGTCGCCTTCGACCAGCTCTTCCATTCTTGGAAAGCTCAAGAACCGACCGAGGAAATGATGGTGATCGGGATACACCAGATGTAATGACCGAACAACGATTACCGAGATGCCTTTTGTTGCATGGACTGTCCAACCTAGATTGGGTTATAAAGATGCCGGCATGCAGTCTGGATGGACTCGAGGTGCTTTGTACAAGTCTCTAGTCTTCTCAAGCTCAGATCGAGGCGTAAGATAGAGAGCACAGGGCAGCGCACAAACCAAGTTATCTTCACCATCTACTTACTTCATCCGTATTGTTTTGGTATGTCTCAAGACGGAGCCCAGCCTGAGGGCCGGGAAAGTCCAAAGAATAAGTCACCACCTGAGGACAGGGTCTTGTCAACCAGCTTCAGCTGGCTACTGAGGGAAGAGCCTTTCCCTTTATGCTCGGTAACGTAATCTAGATGACGAGTTCACAATAATGAGCTGACTGCGATGCAGCCCAGAATCATGCAGTCGATAACAGAAGACCTATTCAATACCACACTTGGACATGATTATAACTTTGATGCGTCATTGGACGTGAGCAGCACAGGCGCGACGCAGGGCACAAGCGGATGGGCTGGAATTGAACAGGAAAAGTAGCAAGTTGGAAGAAGAAAATTAATGGCATGGGAGTTACATTAAGCTCTGCATGTCTTATTTTGATTTTGGGGATATATATCACAGAGGTGACACGGCAAATTCCAGCGGTTCTCTCCGGGCCTCCCAAGCAAGCCAGTCTGATCTTGTTGTCCTGTTGAGGATTAGTAGGTGCGGCGATTGTAAAGAACTCTTATGATAACAAATTTGTGGTATGGATAGACGTACGGTAACAGGCCCATGGTGTTTACTTTCCATATACCTACACCCAAAGCAACGAGCTGCATGACGACATATGCCAGCTTGACCTGAAGCATTTTTGACTTGTTGGTGTCGGATTCGAAGCGCTCAAAAGCCTGGGCGGTGCCAACGAGGCCCATGATAGGATTCTTGAAAGCCATATAGACCATCATGATACTGAAGATCTGCAGGGAGTTTCCGGACATGTACATCATGATGAAGGTCATGGGGAGGTTCTTGATGGGAGCTAAGGCGACTTCCCATGCTTTCTTTATTTTCAAGGTATCCATCTCTTCGGTGGTGGGTTGTTTTCGGGGTTGGGACTTGGCATCTTTGGCAGTTTGTTTCTGTGTGATATCATGGTAAGTATAGAACGGAAGATGCTGGTAGAAGGGGACAAAGAATGCACCTTTGACACAGCATTGGATTGCGAGGGATAACCTGGGGGATCGGGAATGCCGTTGTTCTTTGACTTAGGTGCGGGAGGCGACTTCAGATCGGCGACCCATTTGGGCAGAGGCGACGAGGTAGATGACATATCGGAAAGACTCGAGTAGAGATATCGGATACGTCGGAGGGCGCTTCAGAGAGGCTGTGATATAAATGTGAGGTTGAGTTGATGATTGATAGAGGTGATCCACAGCGAGGCGACATCGTCTGGTGCTTGATTGAGTGAAAGTGGGCCGTGCGTTCATCAAGCATCCCACTAAGCTATGACATGTCGACTGTACTTATCAATCCGCTCAAAATCAGAGAATGATGATTGTAGTGAGTACCGACCGCATTACGGAATACCCTTCAGTGATTGATCCCACCCAGGACAGGGTCAGGGTCAGGGTCCCGGTCCCTTTACTTTTCGTAGTATCCGTAGTGGTCGTTCTCCTTTTATATTTTTATTTATATTACTTTCCCATCCTCCATACCTACTCGTCGAACCTGAGACATGAAGCGTCTTTTTACCTGTTGAACCACCGAGTTGTTCCTTCCCTCCCATCCGTTGCCCCATCCCGGAGACGCCTCTTGCCAAACATCCCAAGATATCATTGATAGTTTCGAGTCGACGAATGAGGCCGGCCTGCGCGGCGCATGTGACAAGCATCCCATAACCCCTCCATCTCAGCTATCGAGATCTGTCGACATTCCCTGCCATTGGACAGCCCGCGCTCGCGACGGTCTGCCAGACCAACACTGAGGGGGTGCTACATTTGACCTCGTTCCCCTACACCATCCATCTATATTAGGCAACATGTCGTCCTCGAGCGCCCAAGCTGGCGGCGACTCGAAGCTGTTCGCAAGGGTAAGCAAGCCCAGTCCTTTGTCAGCTTTCGTGATATCTATCTTTACATCTATCTGTACCCTACCTCTTCAAATACATGTATATCTCGATAAATATTCAATATGGCACTGTTCCTCGCATACATTCCCCCGGATTATAGCTCACAACGCATGCACAATCCACAGGGCAAAGTCGCCGAGCTCCGACTTGAGTTGAACAGTGGCAGCAAGAAAGACAAGAACTTCACCCAAAAGAAGACCGCCTTGAAGAAGATAGTCGCCAATATGACCATGAGCAACAATGAGATGGTCTCCCTCTTTCCCGATATAATAGCTTGCATGCAGCTACCGAGCCTCGAAATCAAGAAGATGTAAACTATGATTGGCCCACCATCATCGGGTCTCAGACGTTGCTCACACAATACCCAGGTGCTTTTTGTTCCTGGTGAACTATTCGAGGATGCGCCCCGAGATCGCTGTCAAAGCAATCCCCATATTACAACAGGTATCTACCAGTAATTTCTCTAGGTCTCTGTGACGTCCAACTAACACAAAATAGGACATGGACGATGCGAATCCATTGGTGCGGGCACTGGCTCTTCGCACTTTGTCTTATGTTCATGTCCGCGAGTTCGTCGAAGCCACTGTGCCTCTAGTAAAGCGCCTACTTCGGGATGCTGATCCTTACGTGCGAAAGACAGCCGCATATTGTGTCGCTAAGCTGTATGACCATGATAAGTTGATGGTGGAGCAGTCCGACATGATTGATAGACTCAATCGTCTGTTAAGAGACGACAACCCTACTGTCGTCGCCAGCGCATTAGCTAGTCTGATGGATATTTGGGAGCGTAGTGAGACTATCAAACTTACATTAGATTATAGCAATGCCTCTAAGATGGTTGCCATCTTACCAGACTGCTCGGAGTATGCTGCTATGCGCTCTCATCTTGTCTTTGGTAGAATTTGTTACTGACTTTGTGCAGATGGGGCCAAACGTATATCCTCGAGGCCCTCATGTCATATGTCCCTCAGGAGTCGACAGAAGCAACACTTTTGGCAGAGCGCATAGCCCCACGTCTTTCACACTCCAACTCTGCTGTCGTCTTGACATGCATCCGAGTCATGCTATATCTCATGAACTACATAGCCGATGAAAAGCAAATATCCGCTCTTTGTCGAAAACTCTCCCCACCGCTCGTTACCTTGTTGGCCAAGGGGTCCGAAGTTCAGTATTTGGCACTGCGAAATGCCCTCTTGATCCTCCAACGACGGCCAGACGTTTTGCGAAACGACATCCGTGTCTTTTTCTGCAAATATAACGATCCGATCTACGTCAAAGTAACGAAACTCGAGCTCATTTTTATGTTGGCGAGTGAAAAGAACATCGATGAGGTGCTCACCGAATTGCGTGAATACGCTACTGAAGTCGACGTCCACTTCGTTCGAAAAGCTGTCCGCGCCATCGGAAAGTTGGCTATTAAGATAGAGCCAGCCGCCCGACGTTGTATCAACTTATTGCTTGAATTGGTCTCAACCAAGGTACCATATATCGTCCAAGAAGCAACGGTCGTAATCCGCAACATCTTCCGAAAATACCCCAACCAGTATGAGTCAATTATCGGTGTTCTGTGTGAGCACTTGGACTCTCTCGATGAACCTGAAGCCAAAGCAGCCATGGTATGGGTTATTGGTCAGTACGCAGATCGAATTGAAAACAGCGATGCTCTTTTGGAAGACTTTCTCTATTCATTTGCCGAGGAACCCGTGGAGGTTCAGCTTGCTCTGCTCACAGCAACCGTCAAGCTATTCATTCAACGACCAACTAAAGGTCAAGATCTCGTCCCACGCGTCTTGAAGTGGGCCACAGAAGAGACCGATAACCCGGACTTGCGAGATCGAGCATATATGTACTGGCGTCTACTCAGCACAGATGTGAATCTCGCAAAGCAGATCGTGATGGGCGAGAAACCACCTATCACCGCCGAGTCAGAGAAACTTGACCCTCAAACTCTCGAAGAGATGTGTCTCAACGTCGGCACCCTAGCCACCATCTACCTCAAGCCCGTGCAGACCGTGTTCCGTAGTGCGCGACCACGCAAACTGGCCGACTCCCCAGCTTTACAAAAACACACGCTACCCACCTCTCGCAACCTTCCTGCTTTCGAAACCAATAAATCCCTCTCCCAATTCGGCATGGGCGGACAACCGGCCCTCGTCCGACCCGCGACGGACCCATCGGCGGCATTCATGCAGGATGGAAACGACATGATGGGTGCCGTCAATGATGCAGATGCGTACTTCGCCGGTATAGGTAGCCAGCGAATGGCCGCCATGGGCATCCATGATTTCAATGCCGACGACTCATTTGGTGGAGGCAACGGCAATGAAGCTGGCTACGTCGTCAACCAGTGAGTCCCCATTTTTGCAAACTTGTTTCTTTGCTTAAAATCTATCTCTACCATTTCCTAACCACTCCTTCCGAGCCTCTCTCCGCTTTTTTTCTTTCCGAATGCCCACTGGTCATAAAACTACCTGGTTCCATGTCATAATCAACCTGCCAGCAGTTACTAACTCGCCGATAACCAGATTTGCTCCCCAGCAAGTTTTGCAACCTGCCCAGGGAGTCGGGAGCAATGGAGATCTGCTGATGTTGTAGATGATTAATCAAACTCACTGTATAGAATTGTATAATTAAGGCTATACATGAGTCTGCATCATGCATGGATGCGATGCCATACAATTTGTTCAAGTCAAGATGTCTCAGACTTCCAGTATAACAAGACGAAATACCTGTCATTCCATGTCTCTACATGTCTGACAGGCGATACCCAAATGTGCTTGAATTGATAATATGTCATTAGTTCAACTACAAGGTTCACCACGATAGAAGCACACAGTACATCCTGATTGTGATCACAAAGTAAAGCTGCTCCTTTCTTGTACCATTGACTGTGAGTAACTATTTTAATCTACATTATTATCTAGTTCTTCCAACTCGGAATACCTAGCACTAGCCACAAATTACGTGTAGAGTTCATTGACAGACCCATGTCATCAAAGTTGATTCCCATGCAGTCTGGTGTCTTGTTGTGCACCGTACATTCTTGAACTCCCAAAAACATCCATCTTTCAGACTGTAATTATCTCCCACGCAAAGCTATACTTATGCCATTAGATGACAATCACTCAGTTTCAGGTTTCTGGTCGAATGTTGATTCACGACTCGTGATTTAGATGGAGGCCTGGCCTCCTCAAATGGCTCTAAGAGAGAGCACAAGCGCGGCAAAAGCGACTGCGCTCCAGAGAACAACCCCATTGAGATTAGCAGCCGGCGTTGCGGCATTCATGTCGGTGACGGGCATGATAGAAGGTGTCGATGCCGAGGTAAAGGCAGTCTCAAATGACCAACTAGTCTGGTATGACGTCGGGTTGATGCCTGTCGCCAAAGTGGCACCAGTCGTGAATGGTGTGCTTGAAACCCATGTGATTGGATTGCCAAACTCGTCGGTACTGCAGGAGGAGGATGTCTGGCTCGAAGTAGGAATAGTAAAGGTTGTGCCAGATACTGTCACCCAAGGAGGGACAAAGGGAGTCGTCGTAGCACTACCTGTTGTGGGACTAGAGCCTTGAGGTTGTGTGCCGGGGATGGTGACAATTGGGCCTGAACCTGGTCCTTGGGTGCCAGGTAGAGTGATGGTTTCGGAACCGGTGCCAGGTGTGCCGCCAACAGGAGAGGCACTGCCCTGACCTTGGGCACCGGGAACTGTGACGACAACGACACCTGGCGTGGTTGAAGTAATGGAACCAGATTGACCGCCTGATATACCAGGGACAGTGACGGTTGTAGCTGGCAAAGACTCAGAAGATCCGCCACCTCCGGAAGGAGTATTGGTTTCACAAGAAGTCGGTACCAGGCTGCTTAGTCCAAAAGATCCGACACCAGTAGGGGAGGTTCCTTGTCCTTGAGAATTGGATCCCGGCGCACCTTGTGATCCTGATCCAGCACCAACAGTTACGACAACGACACTTGGTGTGGATGACGAAGGTTCTTGAGAATTGGACCCGGGCGCACCTTGTGGTGATCCTGGACCAGTGCCAACAGTCACAACAACGACACTCGGTGTGGGTGACAAAGCAGGGTTTGAAGCCTCACCGGACGAGCCGGGGATTGTGATGGTTATGGTGGGTTGGGCTCCGGTGCAGGATCCGCCAAGAGCGCAAGAAGGTGAAGAGAGAATACTTGGTCCAGGAGACGCAAGGCTGAGACTAAATGTCGCGGTCTGTAAGATCGTGACTGGAACGGGGACCGGCGAAACAAGAACTATTGGAGATGGTGACGCAGAATTGGGGGTTTGCTGTCCATTGGGGTTAGGAGACTGCTGGCCGTTGGGAGTTGGAGACTGTTGACCCTGAGTGTTGGAAGGTTGCTCTCCTGTGAGACTGGGAGGTTGTTGACCATAAGCTCCGCTGGGTAGAGAAAAGGGTGGTTCACCCCCGCCAGGTACAGTAAATGGACCTTCGCCTGCAACAGGTGAGGAAGATGGTCCTTCACCTTCACCGTCGCCACCTCCATACGCACCGCTGGGCTCGGAAGCTATGGTGCCATCATCACGAGGGGCCAATAGATTGGCAATTTGGTCGAACCATGAACCACTGACCACATGATGTGAAGAAGAACTGCTGGCATCGACCTCGTCACCATATGCCTTGTCGCTTGCATCATTGAGCATTGTGTCTTTCATCTTTCGTGGGAAGATGGGCAGGGAGGTGTAGCTGTCGGTGGCCGCGTGAGGTTGGGTTGGCATGATGTCTTCAGCACCGGCAGGAGGTGCACCATGAATGACTGTCAATGAGGCATGAGGTCCCTTGGGCATGATATCTTCAGCACCAGAAAGTGAAGTGGCAAGATCGACATGCGGGCCCATGGTAGGAGGAGCGCCATGGTTTACCGTGACTGAGGCGTGGGGTCCCTTGGGCATGATGTCTTCAGGGGGTGCACCATGAATGATTGTGACCGAAGCATGAGGTCCCTTTGGCATAATATCTTCAGCGCCAGACGGTGAGGTGGCAAGATCGACTTGGCCATCTACAACCGGGGCGATGGTAGGAGGAGCACCGTGGATGATTGTGATTGAGGCATGAGGTCCCTTGGGCATGATTTCCTCTGCAGCAGACAGGGAGGCAAATGATACAGTGGCAAGACCGGCCTGGCACAAGGCCAGAAAAAGGATGAAGATTGTTCTTGCGAAGCACTGCATCTTGTCCTGGTGGTGAACAAGCGATGGCAGTCCAAGTCGTAACACTGATGCAGAATGGGGTTAATGAAAACTGAATGATAACAAAGTAGAGACCCAAACGCAAACGAGCAGCGTCTTGACTGACCAAGATCGTCGAAGTGGAGGAGCGGATGGGAGTTGTGTGAACGGAAGAAAGGTGTGTGAAAGGGGGAGGGAAATTGGAGGAGACGACGGCTGGATCCAGTTAAGAAATATGTACGAGGAGATCACAAGGGAAAGTTTGACGCACAAGATGTGGCAAAATTACCCAAGGGAAAGCAGTCGAGCGTGCAGACTCAGTAAACAGAGCAGGCGCGATGTTGATTGAGGTAGGCAGACTGAGCTGCACCGTACCTGCCCCAACCTGCCTTGGTAAACAAAGCAAGATCAGAAGTACTTAACTTCTGGACTTGTCGGGTAGCAGTATCACTGTCACGCATTTTCAGCAGTACCCAAGGGGTTGTGCTCGATACAACTTGCCGCTGTTAGCCCCCATCGATATCATTCAATGATATGTCCCCTTAGGTTTGTACAGAACGAGTGTGTTCCACCTAATCTCAAAGCATGCCAATTGGTATGGCTCGTTGCGACTATCTCTAGCTCCTAATCATAATCAGCCCGTCTATGTAAGCCATACTAGAAGGAGAGAAAGTAAACGTTGACTGTGGTGATCTATGCAAAGCGTAAGATGAAGCCCCTTGTAGAATAGGGTGTTGGAGAGTAACCAACTGCTCTTCCTGATGATTTATTGTTATCAACCAGATCCTTTGAATATATACCGTCTTCAAAGACCACCGGACTCACATGGTACAGTTCAAATATACCAACTTAGAGATATCCTTAGGAAAGGGGAAATAGGGGTAAGATAAATACGTTGAGGCGGCTCAATGGTATGACAGCCTCAAGCTGTGTCATCAAACACATTGAACCAATGTTAAACCCCATCACATAGTGAGGAAAACTGTCGTCTCACGACTTTGCAATTTTCAACTAACCTAGACGTATCAATATTCTCCAAATATTTGTAGTAAAGATAATGATCTGATCAGAGTAGGAGATTGGGGTAGAATAACAGCAAGGCAGGCCCTTGATGCATTCGTAGACGTGTGGCACAGCTCTAATTGATTCTTTCATCTCACCAAGTGCATCCTGCTACATCTAGTTCTATTGAATGTTCGTGGGCTGAAAGAAGCGGCTACATGTATTTTTTAGAAAGAGTGTAGATAGCGAAGGTGGTCCAAGATCACAATAGGAATCCATCTATGTTGACTAACTTTTTGTTGCCGATCTCTCTACGGTCCCCTAAGATCTTCCTATGACGTATGGCTGTCAGAATATACCTAGCTTGAGTGGGCTCAGGGATCTCTTGGCAATTGGGCTATGGTAATCGAGTTTTATTGATGCAAAAATCATGGGCAATGAATAATGATATTGTGTTTGACTGGCAAAGGTATGTTCTGATATATCAAAAGTGAGCAGGGGCAGATGACAGAAATCCAGCAGAAGTTTGTGTATGGAAGGGAAAGGGGCAATTCTGAGACAAAGAGGTGGCAGCAGAACTGACAATTTGGGATGATGTGGTTTTTTTAGTAAAGAATGTTACATTATACTTTGATTAGAGTTTTCTAGAGAGGACTCTTGCCGTGATGAAACATCGCTTCTAGAGCAGCCGGTACTCAGAAGAGCGCCCGCCCCCGAGATCCCCGGATTCATATATCTTGGCCAAGCCAAGCCAACTTAGCCCCCATTAAAACCCGTCTACCTGGTAGGTCCACCCACTCAGCAGAGAAGGTACTGTACAGCAAGACTGCAGGCCACCTGCAGACAGTTCACGCGACATACTGCAATTTGAAATACTTACTCTTTCTTAAGTCAATTGCTTCGGTGCGCAACTACTCCTTGTACTATGTATTGTGTATGTCTGAATATAGGGACGTTGTCAAGCCATCAGTACTGAAGAGTCAAGACAAGTCGAGGTGGATATGGTACTAATGGGCTGAGTGCCGGCTTAAAATTGGTGGGTTCTTTTGCAATACACATACCACCCTTGACCACTATCAATGCTTAGTGCCCGCTTGTTTTGTAACATCATCATCCCTCTGTCATCAACACCACTCATAGTCTCATCAATCCAACCCAACTACTTCTCCCACATTCTTTGGCTCACAGTGTTCCATTTCTATCACATAGGAACCCTGATGTTTTAGAGCAATTCATTACCTTCAGCATCGTGACATCCTGTTTTCCCCTACTCCGGGCCAATCCCGTCTCTTTCCACGGCATCCGGCCTTGGCGGGCGAGTGTCTCAATCGTGCATCGAATAATTTGCCAGTGTTGTACGCACTGAGACTAAGTCACCTATTTTTCGAGCGTATACACGCGCCTTTGTCGTTCCGCTCTTCTCTGTCACCGTCAAACCATCCTTGGCCTGATTGAGAGCCGGTTGGGTTGCCGCGACATAGACACTTGTAATCATGGCAGACACTGCTTCAGCCCCCGCGGCTGCCGATGACGAGCGGGTGCCGATACAGCAGCAGACAATCGACGACGTTGAAATGCAAAACCTTACTAAAAACGACAACGGCCCTGCACACCCAAACACCACGGCTTCCGAACTGCCTACTGACGGAGACAAGTCCGTCTCCGAAGCCCATAAAGACACGGCCGCAGTCGATTCCTCACTTTCCCCGCGAACCGATGCGCTCCAAACCGAAGAACTCACAATAGACCCAGTCGAGGAGGGCCAATCACCCGATGGCGAACTCAATATCAATATCATGCTTCAATTGACCAACGGTGCCCGACATCCCTTTCGAATCGATGAAAAATATCTCACAAAGCGAAATGTAAATGTTACAGCTAAGACAGATGATGGCAAGATGGATCTTGCAAGCATCACGGTCTACACCCTGAAAGAACTTATCCTGCGTGACTGGCGGAGAGAATGGGAAGAGCCGCCCAGAGAGCCAACCAGCATACGGTTGATTCATTTTGGCAAGTTGCTAGATGATAGAAACCAGCTTAGCCGTGAGTACAATTTCTGTACTGTTCTCTTGTGTCGTAATGCTGACGAGGCATATTTCAGACTACCACTTCAAAACCACAGGGATCAATTGGGTCCACCTTACAGTAAAACCACAGGATCTGATTGATGAGGAGGAGGCATCGAAGAAAGTTAACAAAACTTCCTCCCATAGGACTGGGAGCTCGTGCTGTGTCATTTTATAAACAGCGATCGGAGGGCATATCGAAACCACAACTCATGCAAATTGAAGGGCCTTTACGGCTTCGGTCGGAGTGGATCGGTGTTACTTGATCTCGCGCGGAGCGTAACTGAAAATTACAATGGAGATTTTCTGGGACGTCTGGGCATTATGTGGCGTTGAAAAGGAGTATTTGTTTATTTCTTGTTCCTGCCCTTACTCTGTTTCGTCAAATAACCTTGATGCTGCCGGGCTTGCCTACGGCGTACCTGGGTTTGTAATATTGCACCGCGGAGAGATAGATCTTACTTATCATGTGGACTGATCGATTTGACGAAGGAATCAGCATTGCATGAAGGAACACTCACTTCGAGATTGAAATGGACGGAGCAAGGTTTCAGTACAGACTTGATGTACTAAGCCTAGCCTGTCGACTTTGTACAGCGGGGTGGAAGCTGTTTGTTCTGGTTATGTTATATCATCCTTGACGCAGCGGAATGACATGGAGTTACTTTTTTTGTACCTGGGGGTCTTTACAGATCGTATACAGGATGAATCTGAATATAGCAGGAGCACTCTTACTCATTTGACGCATCCAGATAAATCCAGACAGTCGTTGTTTCAGCTCGAATGATGCCAACCGAGAAAATACTTGTCATGGTGGTGAAATCATGCATTCTGAGTCTTTTGATCATGGTCATCATGCTGCCTATGCCATAAGAACATTGCAGATGATAGGACCTCTAATGCTCGGATACTCTCTATGAGTTTGGACTCCCATACTTAATGACTCCCGAGGCTGCTTGCTCAAGTGGCCTTCTGCACATAGTTCTATTTCATTCACACCGACTCGTCGAGAATTTCATCAAGAGATTGAATGTCGAATCTCGTAATCGGACACCCACAGTTTTGTCTTCCTGGGCTCTCATGCTAGGCCGCTCTTTTAGCTCAGATCTTCAGCTTGCGCTCCATCTCCTCATGTACACCAACAGCACCACGCTGCTCCTCGCCGGTGAAAACATCTTCCCAATCGAGCGTAGCCTCACGACCCATCAGAATATCCTCATGGACAGCAGCGGTTCCCGTGCTCCCACCGACACCGACGGCGCCGCCTAGGCAGGCCGGCCGCCACGAACCGTCGCGGGTGATCTTGAGTTCCATGCCGCGGCGGATAGGCTCGGCGATGCCAAAGGTCTTGCGGAGCGACTCCATGCGCAGGGCCTCCTGTGTGGACTCCCAGGCCTTGAGGCGGGCTTCGAGCGGGTGCCGTGATACCGGGGTGGATGTCTTGGTTGTGGTGAGATCTGGGTTCAGGCCCTCGCGGATGACATCGTAGACGCCCGGGGCGGAGGGGGCGGAGGTCGAAGAGGGGAGGTGTGTGAAGGTGTTGGTGTGCTCGGAGGCAGGGACGATGCGCATCGACTGTTTTGTGAGGTTACATGGGTTAGCTTAGGACCTTCAAGATGGAGGGGATCGGG
This sequence comes from Xylariaceae sp. FL0255, assembly GCA_022578795.1. Lineage (NCBI taxonomy): Eukaryota > Fungi > Ascomycota > Sordariomycetes > Xylariales > Xylariaceae > Xylariaceae sp. FL0255. Next base: position 102,758 of record MU388934.1, on the reverse strand, counting down.
CAGGCCGGAGTAATGGTGCCTTTACCATCTTGGCGGTTGAGTATGTAAACGCTGAATTTGTCTGGAGATTTTAACGTGTGTGGTGGTTTGGTATGGTTGGGGCTAAAAGGCTTAGTCGAGTGGGATGGTTTCGAGAGATGAGGTTGCTAGTTGATGATGGCAACGGAAGCTGGACGACAGACCGCGGCAGGCTCCAGGAGCTTTCGCATGCGTTTTGGAGCCTTGCGCCAAGCCCGTTGGAGAGCTCAGCTGCAGGGTAGTGGATCAAAATACAGTATCAAACACTGTATCAGATACTGTTCGGTACTCAAGCCTGTTCCTGCGTCATTCTCTCAATTCAGCTTTTTCAACATCCGATTATCGGCTTGAACGAAGAAGCTATTGTTCTTTACATTGCTTAAAATAATTTGATAGTTGAACATTTGGTGCTTTTTTCTAGTCAATCTGAGGCACTGATACGTGCCAATTGACACCATGCGGTCTTCTTCCATTCGTGCCCCGGTAGTGAATATCGCCAATGCCACTTTCTACCGCCATCACCCTAATGCGAGCTCTATACAACCAAACCCAGCCCTTTTCAAGGGCTTGAACTTCACTCTGCCCTCAGCTACCGATCCTCCTACTCACTGGTATGTGATCGGGCCCTCTTTGAGTGGGAAAACGACATTCTTGGAGCTCCTCCGAGGTGCTCACCTTTCCTTGCCTCCAGACGCACGAAGCTATCCCTATCTATCCACTGATGCTGTACCCCATAGACTACGGGTACCAAGCAAGGCTATCAGATATGTGGGCTTCAATAATGATAGTTTAACATCAGGCGTCCCAACCTCTGCCTACATGTCTGCTAGGTACGAGTCGAAACGCAAGAACACCGACTTTTCACTACGGGATTTTCTTCTCGGCAATACTCAGCTGAACATATTGGATCGCAATCCGGCCGACGAGCCTGATCCTGCCCTCCTTGACCGCATTGTGAGAGATCTCAAGCTGTCCCAACTGTTGGATTTGCCTGTGGCTTTCTTAAGTAATGGGCAGGGACGAAGAGCTCGGATTGCCCGAGCTCTGCTCACAGCCCCTGAAGTTCTGTTGTTAGATGAGCCGTTCATGGGTCTTGATCCACCAACTGTTGCTGGCTTAAGTCCTCTCTTGCATGCTCTAGCAAGTAAGGCAAACCCAAGACTCGTACTTAGTGCTAGGCCCCAAGATCCCATTCCAGCCTGGATTACTCATTTAGTTTACTTGAGGTCGGACTGCCAGGTCGGCCTTATGGGTGACAAGGAGACAGTCCTGGAAGGTCTTCGTAAATATGTACGCGAAGTTTGGAGGGGTGCTCAGGTTGAAGACTCCAAGTTGGCCGTCCAACATCTTGTGCAAATGGGGAAAACCCTCACAGCAAATGGAATCGAAGGCGAGGCATTGATGGGTGATGAGGCTGCAGCTACTGACAAAGCCACGAAAATTGACGATACACGAACGTCCAGAAGTATAGGAAAACCACTTGTCGAAATGAGTGGATGTCAGGTTCAATATCGTGGCAACATCGCACTAGGCAATTGGAAACAAAATGTCGACGGCCAGGATCAAGAAGGCCTTTACTGGGTGGTCCGAAGAGGAGAGAGATGGGGCGTTTTTGGTCCAAACGGCTCCGGGAAAACCACAATAGTTTCACTGATCTGCTCAGACCACCCACAAACCTACTCGATGCCCATCAGGCTTTTTGGACAAAACCGTCTGCCTGAACCGGGCTCTGTGCCAATGACGTTTTGGGACATCCAATCACGCATCGGACACTCAAGCCCGGAAGTACACCAGCACATGCCGAGAAGCCTCACCGTCCGGCAAGTCATAGAGAACGCTTGGGCGAATACATTCCGCACCAAAGCAAAGCTTGATCAGGAGGCGGTAGGAAAGGTTGAGGCATGTCTCCAATGGTTCGAGCCAGAACTGAACCCAGTGTACACCTCATCACCACACCCTGTGCTAGAAGCCGAAAAACAAAATCTGAAGTGGGCAGATCATTACATGTTCGGTGAACTATCCTTCTCGGCGCAGAGAGTAGCCCTATTCCTACGAGCAGTCGTCAAGAATCCCGACATCGTGGTTCTGGACGAGGCGTGCAGTGGCATGGATGATGGAGTTCGGAATCGCTGTCTTCTATTCCTTGAGGCTGGTCAGACAAAGCAGTATGTAAAATCATCGGATGGATCTGAAACGATTGTAGAGAGCGACGCATCCCAAAGGGGTGATGTAAAGATTCGCGGTTTGACGGATGATCAAGCGTTGATTTGCATCAGTCACGTAAGAGAGGAGATTCCTGATTGTATAAGAGAATGGATTTGCCTCCCAGAAGCGCACTCGGGTCAACCCGCAAGATTTGGTGTTGCCGACGCACCATTGGGCCGCGACGAGAAAAGTTGGAAAGAAATTTGGGGCATGTAAAATGGCTTGAGACAATGTATCTATGCGCATGCACCTGCATTGTAATGATACCAATACCAATAAGTACTTAAATTGTGCTAAAATCTGATCTTGCATCAATGCTTACGGGATTTCCGCTATTCCATCCTACACTGGATCAATCAAGTACCTATCACACAAGCACAAAGGAGTGTGGTGGCTGTGATACAACGCATGGAATCATTTGGTGTTTTGACAGATGCCTTTTTGGATTACATGTGAACAAATGCGGATAAGCGTGCAAAATACGTCACAACACGGTGCCAAGAGGATCGTTCCCGCAGCCCGATTAGGATGTTGCCCCGTCAACTAACGGAGACCCTGACGCCAAATACTCAACAGCACTCAAATGAGGCGGCGCATCATCCTCAACTCCCCCACCAGCATCCCATTCATCTATCATTCTATGAAAACTAGAGCTTCAAAGAATTTTTTAGATCTCTGCTGTCCCGTTTTGCTTTTTTAACAGCCATCGTTCAATTGCGTCCCAGAACAGACCCAGCCATCATCACAATTCATTGTTTACTGTCGTCATTGGTGTATTTTGTAGCAAGTGTGAGACATAACGTGTCATCTCATTCCTGTCTCCTTTGACAGACAAAGAATTCGAGCTGTCTCGCAAAGACGATCTACCTATCAACATCATAGAATTCAAACATGGACGGGTCGCCCTCACGCCCGCCCGACTATGCTCTTCCAAGCTATGACGAAGAGATGATGGAGCACACTCCTTCAGGCTCAGCAGGAGTCAGATTATTAACAGCTATGGAAGAACCGCTACCAGACGCAAGACCGTATGTACATTCAATGCTTTACCAGAACTCTTCGTCTCTCGTGCCACCGCCTCTGAGCGTTGCCCGGTCTACGGGTGCAACCCCGACGAAGAGCGTCAAGATATCTACCCCAGAATATATGGACCAGCTTAGAAAGCAGGAAGAAGGAGTGACACCCAAAAATGCAGGCGATACCTCGCCTTCTAAGACTGCAGCATCATCAGAGGAGTCTTCGACTCCGCGCGAGCCAATGCCGGCGCGCTCCCCGACTGTAAAGCTACAGAAGAAGAAAAAGAAACCGCTGCACGTACTCCAAGCGGAGATTGCGCAGAGTCTGCCCACCATCCCCGAAGGTCCTTCGCCTCGCAAAAGTTCTCTCCAGCATCGGAAGTCCGAGTCGCATATTGAGAAGAAAACGGCGCCAAAACAACTCAGAGCCTGCAACAGCGATAGCTTACCAAGAAACAACAACAGTATTCGACCGAGTCCGCGGCGATCATATCAACCATCAGTCCGCTCAACACCCTCACGAGCCTCCTTCCGCGATGCGCCTCATATTCCACCACCAGAATCAGCTTATGAGCCCTACCGTGGGCGGGACGGCTCACCTACTCGGCCGTGGACACCCTCCTCAAGGATGTCTGCGGCCTCAGAATATGGACGGCCACCGCCATCTAACGTATCTTACGAGCCCGCAGATATCAATGGCAGTCCCAGACCGGGAACACCATCGTCACGATATGGAGGTAGCCCTCGAAGGCCACTGCCACCAGCCCCATTGTTCTCCGCGCCCAATCGAAGCTCGACTTTTACAGCGGATGACGCTACTGTCAGCATCCCCCTAGAGGAAGGCGATGATGTTTTTGGGCCCGAATCAGATATCAGTGGCGCTCACACACACCGCGAATCGTTCGCGCAATCGCAAGTCACGCTTAGTGAGCCAGACTCGCAAATTCCAGAGCACGAAAAAGTCGAGCACTACGGCGCTGCGCCCGATGGAAAGCAGGAGCGACGTGGTGTCCGTGCGCCCGTTACGTCAAAGAAGGAGGTACAGCTCATCAACGGTGAGCTGATCCTCGAGTGTAAAATCCCCACCATCTTGTACAGTTTTCTGCCACGGCGAGACGAAGTCGAGTTTACGCACATGCGGTATACAGCCGTGACGTGTGATCCGGACGACTTCGTCGAGAGAGGATATAAGCTGCGACAGAATATTGGACGGACAGCTAGAGAAACGGAGTTATTCATCTGCGTCACCATGTACAACGAAGACGAGATCAACTTCACTCGAACGATGCATGCGGTGATGAAGAACATCAGCCACTTCTGTGGGCGCAACAAGTCCCGGACCTGGGGCGACATGGGCTGGCAGAAAATCGTTGTCTGCGTTGTATCTGACGGAAGAGAAAAAGTCCACCCGAGAACGCTCGATGCGCTGGCCGCTATGGGCGTGTACCAGCACGGTATCGCCAAGAACTACGTCAACTCGAAAGCCGTGCAGGCACACGTATACGAGTACACGACCCAGGTGTCGCTAGATTCGGACCTCAAATTCAAGGGCGCCGAGAAGGGGATTGTCCCTTGCCAGATGATCTTCTGTCTCAAAGAGCGGAATCAGCGTAAGCTCAACTCGCATCGGTGGTTCTTTAACGCGTTCGGCAAGGCGTTGAACCCTAATGTCTGCATCCTGCTCGACGTGGGTACCAAACCCGGCAACAACTCTCTGTACCACTTATGGAAAGCGTTCGACACAGATTCCAACGTCGCTGGCGCTTGTGGCGAGATCAAAGCCATGAAAGGCCGCCTGGGAAGCTACCTGTTGAACCCGCTGGTAGCCTCACAGAACTTTGAGTACAAGATGTCCAATATCCTCGATAAGCCTTTGGAATCGGTATTCGGTTACATAACAGTGTTGCCAGGCGCGCTCAGTGCGTATCGTTTCCATGCCTTGCAGAATGACGAGACGGGTCATGGTCCCTTGAGTCAGTACTTTAAGGGTGAGACGTTGCATGGCCAACATGCGGACGTTTTTACCGCCAACATGTATCTGGCTGAGGATCGCATTCTGTGCTGGGAGTTGGTGGCAAAGAGGAGCGAGAGGTGGGTGTTGAAGTATGTTAAGGGCTGTACAGGTGAAACAGATGTGCCAGGTAAGCCAAATCTAAAGGATGCTTCTTCGAATGAGACCACAATACTAATTCCAAACTAGATGCCGTTCCTGAGTTTATTTCACAGCGTCGACGTTGGCTGAACGGTGCTTTCTTTGCTGCCGTGTATTCACTCGTACATTTTCGACAGGTTTGGGCGACTGATCACACTATTGCCCGGAAGGTGTTGCTGCACATTGAGTTCTTCTATCAGTTTATCCAACTCGGGTTCACATACTTTTCTCTCGCCAACTACTATCTCGCCTTCTACTTCCTTGCTGGCGGTCTGTCGGATCCAACGGTTGATCCGTTCGGGCATCACATTGCTTTCTACATCTTCACAATTCTCCGTTACGTCCTCATCCTCCTGACTGCGATGCAATTCATCATCTCGTTAGGTAATCGCCCACAGGGCGCCAAGAAGCTGTATACGGCAAGTCTCGTGACATACAGTGTCATCATGACATACACCATCTTTGCTACCATCTGGATTATCATTCACACGATCAGGGCCAACGGTGGTATTAAGATAGGGAGCAACGCTTTCACGAACCTTGTGGTGTCCATCGCGGCAACGCTGGGTCTGTACTTCGTCATGAGCTTCTTGTACCTCGATCCCTGGCATCTATTTACCAGTTCGGCTCAATATTTCGCGTTGTTACCCAGCTATATCTGCACCCTGCAAGTGTACGCCTTCTGCAACACTCACGACGTGACTTGGGGTACCAAGGGAGACAACGTCATGAAGACAGATCTAGGTGGTGCGGTGGGTAAGGGCGGGACTGTCGAGCTTGATATGCCATCAGAGCAGCTCGATATTGACTCTGGATACGATGAAGCGCTCCGAAACCTCCGTGATCGTGTCGAGGTGCCCGTGCCTGGAGTTTCCGAAAGCCAGCTGCAAGAAGACTACTATCGTAGCGTGCGCACGTACATGGTGGTCATCTGGATGGTGGCCAACGCCATTCTCGCCATGGCGGTCTCAGAAGCCTACGGTATCCAGCAAGCAGGTAACAACATCTACCTCACATTCATCCTCTGGTCGGTGGCGGCTCTGGCAGTCTTCCGCGCTCTCGGAAGCACGACTTTTGCTGTTCTCAACGTCATTAATATGGTGGTTGAGGGCCGCGTGCGGATTAGCCTCAAAGTGCCTGAGTGGCTCGGCGGCATTGGGTCGCGTGTCAGTGAGACGATGAGCAATGTCACGAGTAGTGTTCGGGGCTAATTCTGGGTGCCTCTCCGATTCTGACTGGGTGTGGAATGTGGTTCATCATTTGGCTATGACTTCTTTGAGGGATTGGGTGGTACCTGTTTGTTTGGAATGGGAAGAAAGCTCGTATGATGAAAATGGAGTTGGTGTGTTTTATCTTTTGTTGTACAGAGGGAATCTTCGTTGGGGCTCTTGAAAAAAGAATCTAGAGGCCTCGACCGACGGAGTCCAGATCTGGTGGGGTATAGTGCATGGAATTTCAGATGGGATAGGAGCGAGAGCTCCCGTGTACGGTATTGATGATTTTTCTGCTGGGATTGATTGAAGGAATGTTGAGCATGTCGAATATTGGCTCGCACATGGCTGACTGGGTAGCACGATAAATAGGACTGGAATGATAACCCGAATCCGGAGTGATGCTTTACTTCTCACTTATCTGACCTCCGCACAAACATTCCCTACCTAAGGCCTGTACCTTCATCGGTGTTTATGTTGTGAAACCAATTAGTGATACATCCCATGCCGGGTTTTCGCTCTGATATCAGTTCGTGATTGCTATTTAATCAAGACTTCCGACCCATCATACTCCCTTTGAATATTGTCCTCATCAGTAGCCAATAACTATCCGAGTTCTTCGTTCAATTATCATCACCACTAGAGAAAATATCAGCCACCGTCAGTTCTCAGCTCTCTCAGCTTTCTCAACTGGAAGTGGCTGGTCGCCACCCTTCTTTCCCATTCAACCCTCACAGGCACTCCAACTACCAGTAATTTGATACTGGTGTTTAACTCAATGCTTTGCCAAAAACCTCTGAATATTACACCTTGCAATCCTTCAAGACTTGGGACATCTGCAATGTGCCCCAAACACGCCTGACTTTTAGACCTAGTCTCCTGAAGCTTTCCTTTTCATCTGGAATCAGAAGCGAGTCATTGTCTAGGGACATTATGGACGTCCCGACCTTCACCCTCAACCGTCCCGAGCCCACGTTGTTGGAGAAAAGTTTGCGGGTCTGCATAGATAAACTGGTAAAACAGCACAATTTAAAGCTTCCGCAAATCATTACCGACGAAAACGTTAACTCTCTGGATGAAACCAGAAAGGGGGAGCTTGAAAAATTTTCTGTCAGTAATGAACTGTTCGATAGGCTCAACACACTGCTGTTTGAACCCAAGTCTCCATTGATTTCAGACCTTGCCAGCTTTGGAGAGCTTCAACTATACTTACACAACAAACTTCAAACTGAAACAAGAAAGATATCAATGCCGGGAACCAACCGGCCCACGCCATCCGAGGCAGCTTCACTGTACACGTCTTTTAAGTTAGCAGAGACGCCTCAGCACGAAGAAGGTCCCGAGCACACGCGTTTGGCATGCCTGCTCTACCTCGCATGCGAACTTTTGTGGACATCGCGTGGCCTGAATGAAGAGCAAATAGATATTTTAAAAGAAGAAGATCCTCGTTCTGAAGTACGTCTTTTCGAGATACCCAGAAATGATGAACAGAAGAGGATTACTTTACCAGACGGCCGTGAGGCGCAGTGCTCGACGCTTGAACTATGGGCTCTGGACTGGATTCGGTTTGCTGAAACTTGCCACTGGCCCGGAATGGTGTGGTTCATCAACGATACTATGAACTTGCTCCATGATAGCCATATTGATATGATATGTAAAAAATCCTTTCTAAGCGTGTGGGTAAATAGCAGCAAGGACACCGGGACTGACTTTTCCAAGACGAAGGGCCATAAATCTTGGATGGAGTGGCCTGTAGCGCTGGCCCACCGAATCCCAGGTTTCAATAAAAGGGTTCGCGATATCATGATCCGCGACAGGGCAGCCAACTGCAAACCTGTGTTCGAAGCCGCAGCCCAAGGGCGTTGGGCAGAATCTGTTTCGAGGTCTCGATCACCGGGGAGAAAGATGCTTGATTCTGCGACTGAGACGCTGAATTCTTTGTCCTTATCTCTTACTAGGAACAGGTCCAGGTCCAGGTCTAGATGAGAAGCTTGCAGGCTTCAGGTATCTGCAGTGTCAAAAGTGGTGCAAAAGGGGTCCGCAAGAACCGCATTTGCCATCAAGAATTCATATAAAAGACAAATGGGGAGGTCTCGCAACCACGTTGTCGCTCAATCAGGGCGGGCTTTCTTAACCTCGCTAAGTGTGCGAAGAACTTTGTCAAATGGGAATTGATATTGTCAAATAGCCCCCCGTATACTTAACTAACGTCAGGTAGCCTGTTAGACAAATGAGGAAATTTATACCCGGTCCTACTAGAATGTGCGGGGTACTGGCAGAGTCTGATTGGTCATAGAAGCTTCCATGCATGTGATGCAAGTCTCATAGGAGATCAAGAGAGAAATGTCCATTGACGGACAGCATAGTTGACAAGAGGTAACTCTTCGAATTGATCACCTTTGCCCCTTCAGTTCATCCTTGCGTCCTGGCACGTCAACTTTCCCCTCGGCCATTCAATCTGTGAGCTCTTTCCGAAGGTAGTTCCAAAATTGGGTCTACACCTATCGCTTGTTTATCACCGACGCTACACCCTCTAGTCGCTCGGTCGGAATGTTGAACGTTCCATACCCCCCCATTTGTTAGATATATTTTGACTTCTTTCCGCAACTCGCCACTCTCTTTCCCCTTTGCTGAGCTGTGATGAGGTTGTTGGTACCAGGCTTTCAGCACTTCATTTCAAGCCATTTGCGCCTCCGATGAAGCTACGCTAGGGATGCGAAAGGCGTTGTTTAAGGAATTTCTTTCAAAGCCATTATAATGCCTTTGTCCATCACACACATCGTTTGTCTACCGATTTGTTTTTGTATCACAATGCTTAAGGGCCTATGATCAGAGCATAATTAAGAGCCTGGCCACTTCTACCATCGTTTTCCATCACAGAGGTATCGGTTGTAACAGAATATCTACTTACAACCAACCAAGAACTCGGTTGGATTCCCCTCTATAGAAGACTTTTTGTCCTCAGATCAAGGATCAAGTCGCCCTGATTGATTTCCACCGTTCGAGATCTAAAACAGCAATCTTCACTTGACATCATGACTCCGCAGATCGCCATCCACCCACCCAAAGAGACAAATACGGGAGAAGTCTCGACAACGTCAAGCGAAGAGTTTTCTCTCCTAACCGCTTTGACAGAACGTATTGCTCGCCTGCAAACGGACCATGGCTTACAACTTCCAGAGATCACGGCCGAGGAAGACCATCATTACGAGGACATCAATACTATCGGCAAAGATATGTTCAAAACCATTAATGATTGGCTTTCCGAAAGCACAGAGCCCTTGCTATTAACCAGCTCTGTTGCTTGCGGACATCTCCAATCCTATGTGCATAATGAAATGCAAAAGAACAGAGGAGAGGAGGATATTGAGCAACCCGAATATGACGGTACATGGCCATCATCGGAAACTTCAATTTACACGTCCTTCAAGGCGAAAACTAAATTCGATACCAACAATCAGCCTGAGAATATGAGCCTGGCCTGTTTGCTCTACATCGCACTCGACCTTTTGAGGTCAGCGCCGCAGATATTAGTGAAATGGAGTCTATTCGATGAGGAAAGTCAAGCAGCTCTGCTGCATATACCAGAGAAAGATGAGAGGGCCTATTGCAGAGTACCTGGCACTGATGATGTCTTCGAAACGACCGACCTCGAGGCTTGGGCTGTACGTTGGGTTGCCGTCGCTGCCATGGAACACTGGCCAGGGACAGTTTGGTTCGTCAATGATAGCACAAAACTGCTACGTAAGGATCTCAAAGTATTTATGGCGAGAACCGCACGTCGAAGTATCTGGATAAACGATCATGAGGAAATGATTGGCGACAGAGTTAGCGAGCTCTATATCCCTAGTGTGGCAAAGAGGATTGAGTGGGTGAAGGCACACGAGGAAGCTAGAGGTCGCACTGGTGACTCGAGGGCGAAAGGAGGGTTTTGGACCCAGAGTAGAAGATTCTTGAGTTCTATGGCAGATGGTATGCGGTCGCGATCCATATCCCGAGTCCGTTCCAGATCCAACTCCAGCTCCAACTCTAAACCTAGATGAATAACTGACAAGCTTGGGATTCTTCTATCTCGTCAGGACGAGGTGATATTTGTACATACTATCCAACGTATATTAGTTCTGTAGGCTACAAGAGCTTGGTGATGAGATACGATAATAATTCCAGTCTAATCATTCAGTGAAGCCAGAATTGTGTAGTATATTTCAATATATTCAGCATTCAACATTCGCATGTATGGAGCGAGGGTAAAGATTACGGATAGTTGTACTTCAGAACACATGACCCAATTCAAACGCAACCCCCTCAACAAAGTGTCCAAAGAGGCCGAGGAAGATCTTTACGCGGTGGGAACGCACGCCCTGCCTTCATGTCTTTAACGCCGACATAGACTACCTTGCGTTTCGGGTTGCCCATCAGAACTGAACGTGACTGCAGGCCATAGTATTCGGAGATGGAATGCGTGATCCAGCGTCTGCACAAGTTAGTAAATTTCTCACCCGAGTCGTCACGAAACAAAGACCGCAAATTCGTACCTAAATGCGCCGCCGTCCTCATCACCGCATGCGTCAAACAGCATGCCCTCATCCTGCGGGGTCCCCCTTTCTTCTCTCCGAGCCTTCTTCCAACCCCCAGCTTCAACCCCTTTCGCCTTGTCACCGCTAGTTTTCTTGCCCTTCCCATCGCGCATCGACCCATTGCGGCCCACGAACACAATCTCCTCGTCCTCGGAATCCATACTGCTATCACTGGCACTCTCGCTCTCATCCGTCTTGAGCTCAGTCTCCTTCGCGACTTCGCGGTCGACGAGATATTTCCTGACGGGCTCCTCGAGCGATCGCACCCACATGCGGACAGCAGGCGTCCGCTTGGCGCGGGAGAACAGCTCGCGCGGCACGCGACCCGCCACGCCGTCGTCGCCGAGGGTCCGCGTCAGTGTCTGCTTGCGGCGGGCGAGCACGGCATTACGGCTTTCGACCTCGGCGCGGACGCGCAGCTCCCAGGCCGCGGCGATCTGGTACGGGATGTGGTTGACCGGGTGCGTCGGGCGGGGAACCCAATCTTGAGGCTCGGGTGGAATCGCGTTCGGGACACCGACGAGACGATCTGCAAGAGCAGGGCCAGGTATTTAGTGACATCGTTCCTAAACTATGTACAACGGGTAGATAGTGTGCATTGAGCGACTTCTAGGCGGACAAGATGCACTTGAGGGGCTCGAAAACAGGTCCCCGTGTCCACTCTAGGTCAGATCACTCACCATTCTCCCAGCGACGACGCTGCCTGCTGCCCTCCTTACCCTTGAGCAGCGCGTCACGACGACGCATACTATCCCGGCGCGAGGGTGGGCGAGCGGGCGGAGTCACAGCCCCGAAACGAGCGCGTGGGTCATTGATGCTGACAGGACCTTTCGACTTCTTAGGCTCATCGAGCGGGATAGAGAGCGATGCGCCAGTGCCACGGGCATCAGGGGCGATGCTAAGCGACTCCAGCGCAGACACGGTCCAGGCTGCGATATCGATGCCGTTTCCCGTCATGGCCGGGGTTCCAATTGTCACATGGGGCGCCTCTTGCTGCTGCTGCTGAGGCTGCTCGTTGGGGTGGTTAATGGTAAGCCCTCCGACCTCCGGAGGTGGCGGAACAGCGCTATAGATAGCCATAATCAAGAAGTATTAATCAACTGTAAAATGACGAGTGAAAATCTACAAGGGTTTAGAGGAGGCTGCGAAGAGAACAATTGGAGAGTGGAAATATATATAGATACGGTACTGATAGAACAATCGGGATGAATGGTCTCGGGTCCAGGTAGGTTGTTGAGATAGGTTAGTTGAAAGGCAATTCACCGATGACACATAGACTGACTCGACGCCATGCTGCTAGAGGCAAGATGTACTCATCCCACCTTGACTCTGGCAAACCCCTGATTCCATGTCACCGAGATAAGATACCAATTCGAGCTTAACAGCCAATCGGATTGCTGATCCAGACACATGGGTTAGTCGTTAGGAGGATCCTGAACGACCCGCAGCTGCAAATGCAGCCCTCGATGATTAGGTACATGGCAAGACGGTAATTACCTAGGTACATGTAGGTACCTAAGGTACCTTAGGTAACTGTAGGATGAAGGCCGCGGGCTTCAATTCATCGGATTGGGTGCTCCTCCAAAAACACAAGGTACTGTAGGTAGAATAGGTAGTATAAGAATAATCAAATAGGTATAATCCAGAATGAAAGCCGTAGACTCCCCGGACAATCCATCAAAAAATCCATCAAAACATCCCTCTCTCAGTGGTATCAGTAATGAGACCCCCTCTGTAATCTACTCGTATATGATTTAGAAACTGATCTCTAGTAACCCGTTCCCGATTTTGCGCTACTCTGACAACACCTTGCTCCTATCCCCCACCAACAATCGGCCCCTCGAACTCCGGCGGAATGCCTGGAATGGGCCCAATCTGATTCTGACGCAGCCCATTTTGACTGTCGCGCAGCTCATGCCGACTCTCAGGTCTTGACCCGCTCACAAGTCTTCCACCACCGGCAGTGACAATCATGCCCATACCTCCGAAAGAGCTACCTCCCACCCGGCGTCCGCTGCCGCTGACCACTTTAAATCCACCCCGGCTACTCCCGGACCGCCACCCATCCTCATCCTCAGAGGAGTCACCCGGCCTCTTCTCTCTCATGCCCGGCCAAACCCCACCACCAATGCCACTTCCGCCACCACTACGCCAGAACCTCTCCGTCGCCTGACTAAAGCGTGCAAGCGGGCCGCCCCTTACTAGCAACCCAAGCGCCGACGTCGAGTAGTACTCCGACCCGCGTCTATCGCCCCGGCCACTGCTCTCATCTCGGCGCCGTTGCCGCCCGTAGAGTATGAAGACGGCAAGAATAAGCGTCAGAGTTGCCACCCCGCCAATGACAGGCGCCGCGATCCACGCGTTCGACGAGCTCGGCGACGTCGCGAACCCGCTAAACTTGCCGTGCCCAAAGGTATGGCTAGCAGCAGCCGGGGGCCCCGTCGACGAAGAAGAATCCGGCAGTGCGCTCCCGGAAACCGTCATCGTAACGGTCGAGGCGGTCGCGATCGCCGCCGTCGCCGCGGCTGCGACCCCAGCAGTGGTGGTAGCGGTGCCGCTCGCGGCAGCAGGAGCAGGGGGAGGAGGAGCAGCAGCAGCAGCAGTAGCAGATGGTGTGGCGACCACGGCGTCACCGTGAGCGAGCAAAGCTGAGTCGGTGCCCTGCGTGGCGAAGAGATCCGCACTCGCGAACGAGGACTTGAGGTAGCAGTTCCGGAACCCTTGCACCTGCGAGGAGTCGAAGCTGACGCCGCCGCACGCGCTGAGGCAGTGCGTGAATGTCATGGCGAACTGCTGCATGAGGTCGTACCCGATGACGACCATGTCGCACTGGAGGGTAAAGCGCGAGCTCGCGCTGAGAAAACTCGAGCCCGTCCCTTGCTGCGCGCAGGAGCTTGTCGGTCCCGGGGATGGGAACAAGGCCTGCGCGCTGTCCGTGAAGTCATTAGTTGTTGTGCCGGCTGTGAAGTCGACACCGCCGAGGAGAACGCAGGTCCCGTCTCTCTCATACTGAGCGGCCTCGCACGCAGGGTTCTGGAAATCTGTACTGTTCTGTTTGAGGTCGTCAATTAGCATCTGAAAACATGGCTCTTCCCGGGAGGCTTGTATGGAGCTTCTCGTACCATATGCCAGTGCAGTCTTGGAACGCGTCCGTCTTTTGGCGGAAAATCTCATTGCCCTGAAAAGTCGCACCACAGTGAACCACAAACTGCTGTTCGGTTCCGATCATCGTGTTGTTACCACTGGGGCACGGTGCACTAAAGCCTTGTCGCTTCCGCCGTTGGACACTCGAGAGAACCATGATATCTTTGGCTCAATTCCACCCGTGGAATAGAGGATTAGGTAGGTATTACAGAGAGGTAAGAACAGACACTTTGGCAAGTATAGTATGACGATGTTCATGATATCATTTTGTTCGTGAAATGCCAAACCCATCTCCAAGAGATCGGGCGGCTCGTTGCAGCAGCTTGATTGACTTATAGGACGACATACCGCCTCTTCGCCGCAGTTGATATGGCTAGGCAAACAAGACATAGTCCGAACCCGTGAAGATCAGGAGTTTCTGACAGCTCTGCAAAGCGTTACAAAACTCTGGGATAACGCTACCATGTGAGGGACATGCAAATCAAATGTCTTGGCCATACGCGGTATAGCACACATAGTGATAGAATAATTGACTTTTCCCGTTGGCTATCGAGTTTTATGTCCCCCACGATTGCTCGTTCGGGAGGCGGGCCATCCGTCTAAAGTATCTGTGGGTAATAGCCAGGTCGTCGGATCGCCGTGCCTGCATCATATGTGCCCGCGATCTGAAACTAAGCGGGACGCATCGACGCACACCCCATGATTGCGATCGAACTATCTTCCTTTCCTTTCCTTTCCTTTCCTTTCCTTTCCTTTCCTTTCCTTTCCTTTCCTTTCCTTTCCTTTCCTTTCCTTTCCTTTCCATCATGCTATGCAAGACGTATAGATCCCGATCTCCACGCACACAAAATACTGTTCTTCAGCCGCGACGATGTGATGCATCTTGAAATCTCTTGTCGTATAGGTAGTATGCCTATCTCCATAGGGACTTCTGCATCAAAGTGGAGTCGTCTATACCAAGTTGGTTCCCTTGCATCTAGCGTCCGAGAAGATGTTTTGGCGATTCATGAAATAGCTACCATCGATTTAGAAAATGGTATTTGTTTGGCTGTCCGGATGTGGATGATGGTGATTGTTTCGGGAGGCACGCCCATAATTTGGCGAGTGCAAACTACCACGTCTGATAGCATCTTGTCGATTGAAAGACCCAGGCTTTAGACAATCAGTTTACCTAGGGGGGAGTTCTCAGGCATCTATACAGTGTTGATTGCTTTTGGAAGCAACGCAAGCAGCCTACATACAGTCATTCAGATCCAGTGGTGGCAAGAACATTTGAACAATGTCATGATGGAAGTTAAAGTCAACTACTTCAAGGTGATAGAGCCCAGTGGCTACCTGGTGCCTGAGCTACCAATGCCACCGGGGGCGAGTAATGGCTGGTTTTCTCCAATGCCTTGTACACTCTCCCGATCGAGCGCCTGCTCGATCTCTTCTTGCGTATCGCCATACGCATGTAAATGAGCCGAGTAAGGACCCGGGGACGGTAATACTCTGGGGGTTGTGCGGCGGTTGAAAGCCGGCCGCTGCGGATTAGGCGACGAAGAGCGACTCCCCGATGCCCCTCTTTGCGCGGCCCATTCGTATCTTATAGCCATGCTCAATAGAATGCCTTGCATGAAAGCAGTCAACACGTATACGCCCCATGAGCTCCAGCCTGCCCAGCCCAATCTGACGGCCAGGCTGGCGGCAAATAGCAAGCCGCCTGGCGTCTGAATGGTCATCATCAAGATGCTAAGACTGCCGGCATGCTTGAGCTTGTATGTAGTGTAAATTTGTGGGAGGTACTGGATAGCGGCAAGAGCTGCAGACATGACTCCCAGGGTATTTGCCCAAGCGCCTAGGTACGATGGAGCGCCGAAGGCCAAAGCGGCAGATATGATGACGACAAACAGACCGTGTACCAGGCATGCGCCGCCTACTCCAAGTGCAGTCCTCCAAGAAGGCCGATCCGGGTCGACGTCGTATGCTTCGGAGTCGGCATCGTCGCGTCGAAAGAATACAAGAAACAGAACAAGGCTGACCAAAAGTAAGCAGAGACGCAGGAATGAAAAGGGATATGGACGTACATGATAGCAAAACAAACCCATTGTGTGCCGATCTGAGCGATGCCAAGCAGCCCAGCGGTACATTCAAAGGGGCTGACCTCCTTACAACATGCGACGTCGGCGCGGGAGTCTGGGAGTGTCAGGATATTACCGAACTGGGCATTGGCCGAGGTAACACCCAGTAACACGAAGTATGGGGAGATGCCGTCGGAGGAACCGCGCGAGATGATTCGGTAATGTTGGGTGACGTAGGAGAGCATAATGCCGAGGATTATAAGACTGGACAGATAAGGTCAGTTCCCTTTGCTTGGTTTGAAAGACAGGGAGTGGATAGAACACACATTGACACCAAGAAGTTGGTGATGCCTCCCTGTCGGAGGAGCTCACAGCGATCCTGCATGATGTTGTCCTGTTGATAGCTAATATCAAGATCGAGCCGAAAATGCGGCTGTGAAAGCCTGAGAGCCCGAAGAGTAAGAATGTTGTTCTACAAGACACAAGAGAAAAAAGGAGCGGGAAGCTGGGGAGGTCGGTTGCCTGATAGGTACATGTAGGCAGGGAAGTGGGTGACAGACGGGTGTCAGGTTCTCAATCCCCTATGTACAGCAAAGTGGAGAGTGCGCATGCGTATATACAACGCTGCAAGCTCTATACAAGGACGATAGCCATGAACGCCGCTCTGGTTGGACGGAAAGGGTGAGGTCTGAAGATAGTACATAGAAGAAGAAGAAGAAGATGATGAGACGAGACGGAAAGATCCATGTGATGCCTGTTGGTGGTCATGCACCTGGGCCAGGCGATGCCGGGAGCTACGGTGGGCCCGTCACCCCGGGGGATATACCTGTCTGTCCTGCACTAATAAGAGCATACCTCCTACCATTCCCGATGACGTCCCTGCATACTACAAAGTGAATTGCCTCTACTATCGATAAAGCATTCTATCTTCCAATTATCCCCATCCAGCAAGCTAGGTATGGCATCGCAGCTACTTATTACTGGTGAACCCACGGAACTGTAGTTTGTGAAAATTCAGCTGCTATCATACCGATATGTGTGCTAATAAGCTGGTTTCATCAAAACGGAGGCAATGGCAGAATACCAGTATAAGCCGACACGCGAAAAGGTGAAACTGGTTGCATCAACCGGAGACATCACCACGGCAGCCACTCATTCTCTCAAAAATGAGAACAACAGTACTCTCAAAGGCTACTTCGAAAGCGCCCAATGGACTGCGGATGGTACAACGCTACTCACCTACTCCTCCACAAACCTAATATCAGGATACCTTGTCCCTGAAGATCTTCTATCACCGCACGACGAACCCTTGACCCTCAAGCCTCAAGCCCAGATCCAGCTGCCAGAAGCAAGCAATGTTCTCGCCGGCGCCCCCTACTTCTCCCTTGCCGAGCCCTGGACACAGCAAATCCTAGCATCACCCACCGATCACCCCATCCAGCTATTCTCTCTAGCCCCTCCCTCTTCCCCATCTGCATCCCCAATCATCGCCTCCTACCCCTTCACCAAAGCCCGCAGTGAGACCATCTTAACCGCCACCTCCCTGCTCTGGTCCTCTCCAGGCACACACTTCATAGCCGGCGGTCGGTCCCTCCTCGCGCGCTTCGACGTCCACCGTAGCGGCGAGGAGCCCATGTTGCGTATCAGGACCATCCCCTCGGAGCGCCACATCTCCAAGGGTAACGGCGTCGGCATGCGAGGCACTGTGTCCGCCCTCGGTGCTCAGCCCACCTCTGCCGCGGATCAAAGCGGCGCCGGTTTGATCGCGGCCGGCACCTGGACCCGGTGGCTTGGTCTGTACGACTTTGCCCAGGCCGATGCCTGCGTCGCCACTTGGAGTATCGCAGCTGCTGTGCGCGATGATACCTCACGCCTTCCCGTCGCGGCTCATGATGATAAGGCGGATGACACAGAATCTGAGGGCGGGAAGTTCGGTCCCGGGATTGGCGGCGACGGAATCACCCAGACTGTATGGAGCCCTTGCGGCCGGTATCTTGTAATAGCCGAGCGCAAGTCCCGCGGTGCTCTGATATACGACGTTCGCGTGACTGGTCGTCTTCTAGGGTACACGACAGGGCGAGATGCACTCGGGAATCAGCGGATCGCCTGCGACATGTTCGCTAGCATCGAAGGGAGCGAGGGATTTGAGATCTGGTCTGGCTCATCAAGTGGAGCTGTGAGGGTATGGGAAGGTGTCGGAAGCCGAGAGGGTCCTCACGAACCATCGTGGGAGTGGAGCGCACATCGTTCTACTGTAGGTAGCACGTGTATGCATCCAAGCGGAACGGTTGTTGCAACGTGCGCCGGGTCATGGGAATATCCCAATGAAAACTTCGAAGAGGACATGAGTGAGGGTGGCATTGAAAGCGACTCTAGCGTGACCAGCGACGAGAGTGGAAGCGATTCCAAACGCTCCTACCGTGAACCTTCTTGGATGCGTAGGCGAAACAGGGAGAGCAGCTTGAAAATATGGAGCACCACTAGTCTTCAAAACGACTTAAGTCAAGAACAAGAGAGTGAAAGGTGCGAGAAGTAATATTCATAATATGCTCCAGCCTGCCCAGAACAGGCGCAGAAATATGATCTCAAAAAGCTAGCTTACTGTCTGTGAAGTTGCTGCAACTGAGAACAGCCAATATTAGGTGAGTGTCTCGGACCATCGCCTCCCCGAACCGAACCCATGGCCCATTGATCATTTAAGAGTCAATTGCGGCGCTGATCTATCCCATTTGCTCTCCAGTACTTCATTCACTCTGTCAAGCACTCTCTCGCCTCCCATCAGAGTACGAAAAGCCCTCATACGTTCAGCAGGTGTCATTCTCACAAATCGTGCCAGACCATATTCGGCCCAATGGCCTTCTCCTTGTGATAAATCTCCAGGATCTTTAACGTAGGCGAGGACGCCTTGTGCTGCGTACGCATTAAGTCCAGCTCGTCGAAGGAAGACTTCCCAATGAGACTCATCCTGGATAACGGACTCCTGGAAATTCTGCACCTCCGAAGCATACCGAGTCGAGAAAAACCCGACCCATTTTGCCAGTGTCATCTCTCCACCTCCGATGTAATACACATGCCCTTGTGTATTCAGATGGGAAACAAAGCCAACAAACTCAGCATATGAGGTAATTTCTGAAGGTACCATATCGCGCACTGTCTCATCCTTCCTGTTGCCTTCTGATACAAGGATTATCAAACGCTCGTATCGTTGTGACACTTGTTTTACGCGTTCGTGCGATGTGAGTTCGCCTTTGCGTTCAAGTATCTGTCTTTGCATGATTTGAAGAAGTGTTATGATGACAATTCCCGTGACCGGCGAGACAATGAGGTCAGCTTCAGTTCCAATTGGCGATAAAGCAGGCAAGTTTCTCGCAGAAGCTTGACTTGGTGATACTATCTTCCAACGGTCAAAGTCACGTTCGATGAATTCAATGCTAGGGTAGAGCTTCTCGAGACAAGAAAACAAGCCACGACTAATACTCAATCCTTTGATGATTTTCATAGGCGTGTCTGGGACGTGGAACTCTGGGCATGGAGCTAGGGCTGGAGCTCGCATCTCTGAGGCTCTCGTCGGCCTGGAAACGCACTTCGAATCCGGCTTCTGTTGAGCGGACACATCAGGCTGCAAACTGGCCGGAAAGAATGAGCTCGAGTCCTGTTTTCGACGCTTTGCCTCGCGGATGTCCATGAAAGTCGAAAGCAGTGCCGAAACAGTCATCTCGGAATCTGAGTCCGCTATGAGGTTGGCTGACGAGGTTTGATTCTGTGCCGCTGCATCTTGGGACGAGCCCGATCTAAAAGGTCTGACGAGCTTGTAATTTGAAGTTGATCCAGGTGAAGTATCTGTGTATGCATCTTCGAGACCGCTGTCACGTCGCCTTCTTTTGGCAAGACTGAGCAGAATGTCAGTGTTTCCTGCCGTCCTGTCTTCCAGATCTTCTTGTTCATCGTCTATTTCACTCAAAATGAGGATTCCAGGTCGTTTCCAGACATAGCTTGCACTTGTTACGATACTCTTAGCATCAGGAATAGCGAGAATCGCAGGCAGATCCCTACCAGCCTCCAGGGACTCCTCTACCAGTGACTGAATGTCGATTCTCTTTAGGAAAGGGACCCAACGTAATTTGGCATCTGCTTTCTGGTTTCTTCGCCATAGAGGAACATTAGAAATTTCCAGAGAGTCATGTAGATATGATAACTGCGCTGAGATCTTCAAGGGATGACGTTGCCACTCTGGCTTTGGAACTGAAAAGTCAGTGATGGGCACTTTGATCCGAGCAACAGCATCTGCCACACTGATAGACTGCTGCTCAGTAGTTTTCTCTAACAACTTGGAACTGTGCTCCAAGATTTGTTGAAAGTGAAGATCATGGTCTCCGTTTCCTACCTGCGTGTCTGGCTCAGTTGCAGCAGCATTGTCTAAGGCGCTGTCCATGTCCATACTACGGACCATTGCGGGTATGTCTAATCCCTCATCAGAAGACACGAGAGGTGATAAGGGAAGTTCAATCCTAATTGAGCTGAGATCAGGCAGCCCAATCTCCATCTCAGGTAACCCTCTCAAAGGAGACATTTGCGGGGTGGCAGCTCCGGAAGTGAAAAGATCTTCTTCGGATTCAGTCTGAATCATTCGGTCATGTGCAATTCTCAAATCATCTTCGAGTAGTGAGGCGGGGTCTGAAGGGTATTGGACTTCACTAACTTCTGGATCAGGAAAATATGGTTCCTCTGAGGAAGGCATCGGGCTGAGTGGAGGTGTCACAACCAATTGTCGAAGAGACTAGGGCACGTAAGCTTATGAGGAGGAAAAGAGAACCTGTGGTCAATTAACGCACGGTAGGATTTGGTGAAAACTCCTCCAATAGCTTGTGCTGATCACTCTCCGTCCATTCTGTCTGAAGAGCTTGGGCAAGGCTAAAAATCGCTGCTTTCCGGACGTCCAACTTCTCAGTGCGGATTGAATGGCTCAACATCTGTGCAAAATGATAAGCAGCGGCGGGAAACTCTAGCCCTTCGTCATTGTCGATATCAAGTCTTTCTGAAGGAAAGACGGTCGGGCTAATACGAGGTTGGCGCTGTTCTCTAATCATACCAGCGAACTCGCGACAGTCATAATCCGGGTCGCTGGATAAAGCTGGAAGCTCGAGCTTAAGGGTTGCTTGCAGATTCTTTCGAATCTCATACTGCGATTTGATCGGTTCAGGGCGGGTGATTTCGTTGTCCTTGATACCTGCCAAAGTTCTGTGCAGCCATGCAGCGAATTGCTTGGGCGCATCTAGTTGCTCATGAAAATCTAGGTTCTCTGCTGGAATCTGAAGCTGAGGAAGTGAGGCATCACTGATCAATCTTTCTGCGTGAGGCAGGGAAGCACCTAGGCTTTGAGCTAGGGAAAGGGCTTGTCTAGTAAAGTCGACAGTCAGGCCGTTTTTGAGAGCATATTGATATGGAGGGCTACTATCTCCCTCTGAATCGAAAGACAGTCCCTGATCCATGTTGTGACATATATGCAGTATATCAAATGCTTGAAGATAAATATAAATGAGCACACATACCCCACAACAGGCGTATCAGGGCAGGCGATATCATTTTTGAGGAGGATGTTATGTGTAAGTGGGCAAGGTGTGGGGAACAAGGCTGTCCATGTGTCCCAAGCAGCACACAATCACTGCAAATTGGAAGGCGCGGACCCTTAGTCCAGTGATCTTGCTTCGGTTCACACAGATCTTCCCTGACAGGTACATACAACTGTCCGCTGTTGAGATCTTTGCTCCGTCATGGTGGCCTTCTACCTACAGGCAGCTAACCCAGGTACGTTGCTTTCTACTTGCTGCTTGGGTCCATATGACGCATTGGACATGAAGTTGTGGTTTGTCGTCTTCATCCCATCCACCGGTTCTCGGGAATGCTTGTCTCGTGATGTTGGATCCCCCTGGTCATCACTGCAATGACACTGAATAATCACAATTGAAATTAGATCGGACGTTTGAATTACTCTATTCACATATTTGTGTAAATCCCGGGAAATGGGCCAAGATACGATCACAGAATGCAATGATATCAAATTCCCTAATATTTCTATGACTATGCCTTTGCATATATGCTAAGTCCACCATTGCGTAGGAAAGACTTTCATTGCCATTGGATCAGACCAACCGTGATAGAATGCCTGTGGTCATTGCACTTGGCACTTTCTTTGTGTGATATTGTTCTGCATTCCCTGCACCATTTTAACTGAGACATCCATAGACACAATAATAGCCTAGACCACGGCACATATGATCTAAGCTGAACAAAAAAAATTCACAATTTGGACATCGCTCCCGATATTTATCTATCTATTTCTTCCTATGCTTGTTATTTTGCGACATGCTGGTCTTTAGTTCCTCATCCCGTTGAATTCCCATGGCCTGTCCAACATGGCAATGAATGGTCTGCTTGCATAAGGACCACCTCATGCTCCCAAATATTTTGCGTATCTGATCATCGCCGTCATATTTCTCTCCGTCATAGTTCTAGCTTTAGCGGCATATGCACAGTCTCTATCTATCAATACTAGTGTCTCTAGCTTCTTGATATTTGTGGTAAGAAACAGCCTTATCAGGTGACAGGCATACAGACATCTTCCATTGTATTGATTGTATATAGGCAATTTGTACATGGCTCGTCTTCGGTGGCTCTCTTGCATTGAAGCGCCTCCCTCACGGCTCCACTATCATCGTGTTGTGATCTTGATCGGCCTCATCTTAACCTCATATTCTGGCTTACTGGCTGGGCTTAGGCTGCTTCTGTAAGTAGCCGAACCACTCAATTCCACAACAGGTATCTTCATTCCTGCAATTCCAAAAGTCTTGGGCCTTCGCTTACGCCATCTTCCTTAATACACCACGCGTGATGTTGATATTTGCTAATCTTGTCAAGGGGGCCAGTTACACATTGTCATTCGACTATGATGGATATGATGGCTTACACTCTTGGAAATCTTTTGGCCAATCATTAGCTGCTTGTTCTGGACTTGGAGCCCTAATCTGGGTTCTGTCTTTCGCCATAACCATTATTTTCTGTCGCGCTTGTCTGAGCGACTCTGCTCCTGATCCTAGCAATGATTTCAAGCTCGACAATCGACCGAAGAGAGATGGCGTGCCCGATGCACAGATTCCAAGGTTCCAAGAGCAGCATGTCCAGGGTGCTCAATCACTAGCGCAGACTTCTCAACTTTCTCTTAATTTCAGTGGAAAGCCATCGAAATAGGGAATTTGCTTATCAGGTGGTCTGAAGAACTTAAGGCAAAAGAGTGTCAATAATGCGCGTACGAATAGAAGTGTCACCCTGGTATAAGAGCAGAGCAGCCGTTTCAAACGAGTTTTCTCTCTCGCACATGCTCATGGGGCATTTAATACCAATGGTTTTGTGTCTTTTGTGACCGACTTTCTGGAGTGGCTGCCTTGTCAAACGGGTATTGAGGCCAGAGTCTTCCTTTTATAGATCATTCTTGAGGCACCTACTCAATGTAAAGAAAGAACTATGTA
Organism: Xylariaceae sp. FL0255; assembly: GCA_022578795.1. NCBI lineage: Eukaryota > Fungi > Ascomycota > Sordariomycetes > Xylariales > Xylariaceae > Xylariaceae sp. FL0255. The sequence goes on along the minus strand of MU388934.1, from coordinate 78,852 downwards.
CTCCATTTAGGTGAAGCTTAAAACGAGGAAGTCTGATCCCTAGGCGCCCGGGAAATATTCGAAGATGTGACCATGGGCCAGAGTTTCTTCGGTCGATGGCTCACCGAGTTCACTACTTCCACTTGCCAATCAACTATTGAGGCCAATTTGGGAGCCTAATGGATTGGGAAAAAAGTATTCAGGCCTAAATGAGACGAAAATAACCTCTGTTGTGCCCCGAGAAGATTCAATTAGGAGGCAGCTGCAGGTGTGGCAGCAATGTAGACGGGTGGGCATGGACACCACCATAACAACCTTTCTCGACTGGCAGGCTGACAGAGCCAATAAATGTATAAAATCACCGGAAATTAATCATATAAAGAGGTAATGGCCATCTGAAACTCGATATTTGAGTGTTGCATCTCCACCAAGTGTGTCGTCGCCTCCGGCAATCGTTCCACAACAAACCTCAGTATTCACAACATCAAGGACGACAGTCACTTTTCGACCTTGAATCAACCCCAAAGCCCATCTCTCAGCAAATTAAAAGCTATAAAAAACGCCACAATGAGCTGTAAAACGCCACAACTGTCACAGAACCTGTTGAAATGGCGTGTCGATGATGCTTCCGATTTAGGGAGCGCCGTGAATGTCTATGAAGCATCAGGCTCAGCGGTGGTCTTTAATTTTCTATAAAGAGGCACCTGTCCGAGGCTCAAGCTTCTCCTTCTTTCCTTTCTCTCTTCACCTCCACAGCTTGGATACAAAGAAACCCCAAGTGGTGGTCAGGCCTTCTGGCCTAGGGGCCGTTTAGATATTCCTTCCTTCATTCTTCACACTCGTTTAAGGATCTCCTTTGTCTTTTCATGTGTCTATTCTCGAATACTGGAAGAACAAATCCATTCCTTTATACCTTCTCCAGTCTCATTTGTCCTCACTTCATTTCTCCTGACGACATGGCATGATGGAACGCTGGGCAAACGACTAAAAGGTGCGTAATCTCCCTTCCTTCCCTATTCTCAGCCGTTTCCCCTTGCTCAAGTCTAAAGATACTTATACTTGTTCAAGTCGTTGACTTGGTTCTAACTCCTCCCAGTTGAGACCAAGCACCAGGCTGTCGAGCTCCCTATTCGCCCACCAGTTCATAAGCCTCAGGAGCAGTCAGTTACCATCACCGATCAAACTCTCCAACCTTTCAAGTCAAAGCGCTATCGGCATCGGTGTCGGTTTACCTAGTAAGTCATAACCCTACCCTTGATCCTCATGATTGGTAGTGCTCAGAGCTGGGAAATGAGGCTGGGCTTGACTGACTGGAAGACTACGTAGTCTACCAAAGAGCCATGTCGTCCACGGATCAAATACCCCTGGTGATAAGTCAGCGGTATTGGTCTTTCCCCCAGCCGAACAATACGTGATAGAGTGTTGATTATGACCGTAGCCTGTGGGCACGTCGAGCTTACAGCCTGCCATGCCCAGATACTCCGGGATTATCTGACAGCCTAACGAGCTCGCTGCTACCCACAAGCTACGGTCGTAACCAGCACCCTTTTGCGTTGCTGTTTGAAATCCTTCCCTTGTCTCCTATGTGTATATTTCATAGCCATAGACTTCTTTGAAGAAGACAAAAAAAAAAAAAACCAGCGTGGGCCGTTTTCCCGGTTGTCCCTGCCGCTGTTCTGGACACGGCTCCGCCTTCTCGCAAGACAGCGTGGGTCACTGGGGCATTGAAAGGGTAAGTGTCATCATTCATTCTGACTATCTTATCTTTCCAGTACTTGGTCTCCCTATCTTTCACAGAGGATGCCCATGTGTACCTGGAAGCCGCACCGGTGGCACCTCCAGTGCCGTAATAGACACAAATAATTACAATCGCATAGATGGAACATTGTATAGCCATGTCGTAAGCCTATTTCTTATCCTTCACCTATCTTCGCAAATCTTCCATATGAAATCAGCCCTTTCACAGCAGCATTTGCGAGCTTTTGAGACCCCCAGCTAAATATCGGCAGTAGATTTGCCAGAGATTACTTCCCTTCAACCATAGGTAAATTAGTGAAAACCACTAAGTACATTGATGAGCCAGAATATTTTGCCTTTCAACGAATTGCTCAGGTCACCCTCCAGACTAGAACAGTGCAGCGCCTTGACAAGCTGTCGAGGACTTCAAACGTATCTTCGGCAATACCCCTTATCGGCCGAGGAGATCAGTCACACTGGCAGCCATTCCACTTGTACTACGGCCGCATTGGCCCGGGAATACGACATCCGGAACTAGTCATAGAGCGAATCGAAATCGAGATCATCCGGCTCCGATTCGTGCTCTCTCCTGCGGTTGTTGTACACAATCAGTGGACCAAGATCGACGTTGTCGTCGCTGTGGTATGGCGGACTTCCCTGCCCACCTGCCTCGGCGCTTGCGAACCTGTTTCCTTCGTGCGCACCGGTCATCGGCTGGTCTGTCACAACTGCTGGAGGCTGTGTCTGGGACCTTGGCTCATACTGTATGGTCCTCATGGGAAAGGGCTCGGGAGCGCTTCCGTCGTAATTGGGTGAGCCAGCGCTCCCTGCAGGCCCGCGAAGGTTCTCGAGTGTGCGCTGTAGGATCGCGTTCTCCTGTCGCAGCTGCTGTACCGTCTCGCGAAGCCTGGAGTTCTCGGCCTCTAGGATCTTAGCCTGCGAGGCAGATTGCTCAAGCTCCGCGGCCCTGGCCCGTGACTGTGCGAGGCGGTTGTTCAAGGTGGTGACCTCGCTGGTGAGGGTGTCGATCTGCTCCTGCCGACGCTCCCGAGACCGTTTAGCCGCAATGTTGTTCTTGTGGCGCTGGTATACCTTCTTCGCCTCGGCAACTTGCAAGTTGTAGGCTCGACGCGCTGCCATTTCCTCTTCAGACATGCCCTTAACAAGCGCCTTGAACTCGAATGGCGGGCCGTACGCAGATTTCGGAGGCTCCTCGCCATACTTCGACTCTCGCGTGACCATGTATTTGTTTGTCGGCGCATCACCAGGCTCAGTTGCGGCGTCAGGACTGTTATCCGGAGCAACGTCCGGCACCTCTTCCTGAACCTGGTCCTGTCCGACAGCGACAGCCGTTTCGCTCGCACCACTACGATTACTGGTAGTCATACCGGTCGGTGTTCTCTGTCCGCGAAATGTGCCCGAGTTGGCGACGGCATTAGAGCGACGGTTGAAAGGAGGTCTTCTAGCGGCTCCGTTCATGCGTCGGTCGTTGAAGGTGGTCGTCGTGGCACCTCTCAGCTGCTCTATATTGGCCATCTCGGTCGTTGAGGGCTGGGAATCATGAGTCAATGTTGGTTGGTCTGCTGTTGCTGCACCATTATCTCCCTGGAAGAGTGTGGCCAGGTTGGCGATGGAGGTTTGCGGAGGCTGGGAGCGCATCTGTGTGCAGAATGCGCAGGAACAGGCAACTCCCTGTTGGAAGTTTCGACAAGATTGAGTTCTGTCCATGTTGTTATTGGTAGTGTACTAGGTAACGACAATCGTAATTGATGTTGGTGATATAAACTCGTCGTGTCGGTTGATTACACCTTGATGTGATACTCGTAGATGCTCTTGCTGCTGATGGATTATGAGGATGAGTAGTCAAATAGCTTCATCAATGCAGGTCGAGTTGCCCGTACTTATATTGTTTCAAGTGCCTAGTCACCAGCGTCCTTTTGGAGATCACAACTGTTGACCATAAGGATGGTCAGAAGGTGACCAACGTCAGGTGCGGGTAAAAATACGCGATCTAAATGCCGAACAGTGAAGGAATGGAAGTGTAACAAAGACTGAATAGATGCTGTAACCTTCTTTGGGATCATGAAGGAATTAACGGGTACTGATTGCTGGTCAAATGCAGCTTCCTCTCAAGATCAGTAAGGACTAAATGCAGATCGAACGCTGAAGCAAGCATGGATGACTGCCGACTAGAAGCTGCGATCTTGACGAGAAGGGCGCAGGTGGTAGAGAACGAAAATAGACGGAATAAAGGAACAAACGTGGTTTTGTTCCAGATCGGGTCACGATCCCTCCTTTGGATTGTAAGAAACCGACCGACCTATGTTGCTTTCCGAACGGAAGTCACGATCTTTAGAATGATCAATAGAGACTGACTGAAAATAGGACGAGAAAGCTGCGAGTATTAGGAAGGTCCATAGGTGTGAATTTCAGACCGGATGAATGGAGAAAACCTAGCCGTACGCCAAGTAGAAGCAACGATCCTCTCGAAAACTACAGCACGACCAGGAATAGACAGCTAACCAGATAGAAACCGCGACTCCCCTGGAAGATAATGACTGGCTAATTCACAGCAGCTGCCTAAACCGGGAGATGAGCATTGGTTCCTTCAGCCTTGAAGGGTAGTTGGCGAAATGAAGTTGATCAACTGCCAGATAGAAGTCAAGATCCCCTTGGTCGTAATCAAAAGGGGAGCCTAGCTTGAGCTGTTGAACATCGAATCCACATGAAGAATAAGACTGTAATTTGTTTAAACCATAGGCCACTTCATTGACAGATACCGTGATATCAACTCTAGTTCATAAAGAGCCTGGAAGACGTAGTGGCCACGACAGCGATGATCCGTGACTTTAAGAACAGATTGGAACTGAGCCTGCCCTTGGACAGATGAAGGTAGTAGAACAACAATGGCCATTACGCTGGAGAATGCGCAGTCATGCGTCTGTGGTATCAGTCCTTGATCGGACAATGTCGAGAATGAGGATCTTGCTTGAACCCCATGATTAAGTGGATCGTCATGACAAAATGAGCCATAATCGGCCTTATATTCACATAGCGACAATTATCAACAGACACTGGTATGCTTGTTCAACGATGACCATGTTCAGTCACACTGTGTGTATATGAGTGAATGACATGGGATCAGGCTATGATTCACTAACAAGCTGTAAATCACGAAGCTCTTATTGGAAGAAACTACGCTGAACAGGTCTGGATCCTCCGATCTGGAAAGACTGTGCTTGAACTCTCAGAATGACTATTGGCTCGAATTGACTTTATCTTTTCCTAATTTTCAGAATCCCATGAATAGAGAAGCTCTGCAAGGCTTATTGATGTTATACAATCTAGATATGTTCCGATATTCCCCGCTATTACGGCCCCAGGAGACGACATTGGAAGAAAAGGTCTCCTCTTCGGCCGTTGAGGTCCACAACGGATGTCGGATACGCCTTCGAGGTTTTCACAGGCGTCTCTATATAATTTCAAGAGAGGAGCTTCGATGCAGGACAAAGAAGACTAGCACATGGGCATGGGCAATTGGTACACTTCACTTCAATCTTCCAGAAATCTCTAGAATCATTTAATCATATCTCCTGTAGCTTGTATGAAAGAACGTATCTATCAATATACAAAGTTCTACATGTTTATGAGGGCTACAAACACCTCACCATCTCCATTATAGTTGGAAAATTAGAAAAACAGGCTTTTCCCCACTGCTACACATATCCATTTACTTCCGGTCCATCCCGGACACTCATCGCCACTCACGGGCAACAATGCTGGGTCTACATAATTAGAAAAAAAAATAGATGAAAATTCCATGCATATAAAAAATCAAATTACACTGGACTTATGTTGTGGCTGCAGGTACTCATGTTGGTCTGACACTGGCTGCTTTTTCGGCAAGGGGCGCCCACGCTCCTCACGGGTAGGTTCGCATCCCCAATTTTAATTGGTAAAGCCTTCGGCCTTTCAGATATACCCTTCAGCTTTCACATTGTGGTGGCAAAACCAGAAGCTACCGCCCCTCATCTTCAATGAAACGAAAGAAGAAATACTTATGCGAAGAAAGAGGCTATATTTTGGAAATTCAGCGATTTTCAACAATGCACAGGTGGCGGAGGTCTTATACTGTGGAGCGACATAGCCGAAAGGATCTATGAATGTTGATCTGCCTCGTCTGCCTCTCTATCCCTTACTCACAACACATTAGCTTTCCTGGAGATGGCTCCTTACTGAGCCTCTATAGTACTACAGCGCAATGGTATCGAAACTATGTAGATCTCGAATGGACAACTCGATATTTGGGCATTGACATAGCGCGACCCAATGTCTATTAAGTTTATTACCAAGGCGGCAAGAAGACAACTAGATGGAAATGGTCGTTGGTAAAAAACCTCTTTGCTCATCATTACCCTTTCGAGCATTACAAAGCAGATTAAACTGTTCTATCTTCTCTCTTCTCAAAATCAATCTTGTTAGAAGTCGGGTTGGCCGAAAGCCAGCCAGTGATTATTCGCCTCAAATCATCCACACTCATAAATCTCAACATCTTCTGCCGAATAGAGAAGCCAGAGTCGCGACATAGGTGATCAAGTAAGGGAATGATCTACATTATTTATAGCGATGATTCTATTATAGGGGATTCATGAGGGCGTAGTGATGTGTCATGCAGCCTCTTCAGGAGGCTCTTCAATTATCGGAGCTAATTCCGCGTCGCGGCAAATGGTTACTAGAGCTACTGCATATCTCCTCTTTTTTCTTGATGGGTCACATAAGCCTCCAAGATCTAACGGTCTCCAAAAATTGCCTGTCGTACCTGCATTGGTGTGTGGTGTCTCATGGTTACGTCGCAGCCGTAGCGCTTCGCCGTTCCTGAAAATTTGCATTAGTTTCGGTCCTAAATATTGACCCTTCCCCTTTGGGAGCCAATCAGAATAAAGAGTAGGCAAGCAGGCTGCAGCCACTCAATATCAATCCTTCAAAGCTAGTCTCCAAGGTCTTCCTATATTTTCCGGCACCAGTGCTACGTTGGTACGTAATCAGGACTCAAATATTTGAAACCTGACATCTATTGTCCTCCTCTATGCATCTGAAAGAGTATAAAGGCAAACAGAAGAGTGTTCTAAACTTACTTGAGATTTGCACACGTTACCGTACTCCTTTGCTTGCCCCCTATGTCCTTGGTAGAGACCCAAAAACACAACGACTGTCCTTTGAAGTATAATTTCTAGATTTTAAACAGTACATGTAAGCAGAAGTTAGGGCAATCTAGAGTTAGTATAAGGCGTTTTAGCAAATAATCTTTTCTTACACAGCTGACTATGGATGCACATATGACAAGGCTGGAATGCAACTGCTTTAGGATTATGAGATTTAATTTCGATGTACAACATAAATTAAGATAAACTATTCCTTCACTTCTGCGTTTTGATGCATATCATTCTCTTGTACTCACTTGGGGATAATCTCTGGGGGTGGCTTTGACTGGAAGCTAATATATGTATCAAGGATAAATCCCCGACTTAATTTGAGTGACGGTCAACCCGACAAATAAAGAATAGATTACAGTGTATCTACATACATAAAATCTTATTCGGTTGCTTTGCTATGCTTTGCTGATTACAGGGGCGGGAATACGAGGCAAGCGACCAAGAGCCGAAGACATTAACGCCATTGTATCAGGTAAAGCCTACATACGCGACTTCCAGCAAACCAGAGACATGGAATGGCCATCATAATTTAAAGCTACTCTCAATGCATTCATTTACAACTATCTGGACCTGTACATTCTTGGCTTCGACATGAGGACACCGGCGTGGTTAGCCGGATCTGCTCGCAGTTGTGGCGAAAGCTGCACAGACTTGATTGCCGTCTTGGCGAGGCGAATCAAAAAAATTGAAGTTTAGTAGAATGTTTTATATCGTACACACAGTTGTCTCCTTGCGTTCCAATGATGTGCTTCTGTCTGAGCCACCAGATTACCGTTGCTGCTGGCAAAACTTCATACACCAGCATAACGCGGCGCTACTACTACTCCCTAGCGGACTGATCCGTCACACTTCAGCATCGTAAGAGTCAAACGGAAGAACTCTGCGACGCTGACCCGTAAGAAAGTGTAAAATAATAATGCCTTCTCAGCTGGGCGGGTTCTGGATGATTATTTGTCCGGCTAATCAGAACTTTGGGGTAATAGCTGAATAATCTCAATTCAGGCTCAACGGTCTCAGCTCGTGAAATTAGCCTTCAAGACAGAGTGCTTATTATTAGAACGTCTGACCGTAATTTAATGTTACTGACATCCGACACCCCAATTGATTCGCCCTATGATGCTACCTCAGGCTACCAATGGTACCAGGGCTATTTGACGGCGTAGCATTGTAACAGGGGAGTAATAATGCATATTCCTCAGTGCATACTGCTACACACCTGCCTTTTACTCTAGTTTCCACGTCTCCTCTCATGTAGCAGCACATTCTCCTTATGCAACAGAGACTACAACCCTGCTTTCCTATCCTTGCAAAGGGACACGGGGCAATTCAACTGCGACTTACATCGATCCCGATGAATATGATTTGACGTGCATAATTGTTTCGAGCAAGAGCCGGAGAACATAGGCGGTGCCCATTGGCCTAGGACTGCGGCAATGAGTTCTATGCATGCATACGCAGACTCGCCCTGACGAAGATAGAACAGATAAAGAAAGCGTGTAATGCCAAGCTAGGAACAATAAACTCTGCCGTCCGGGGCTCCCACGCGGGGGTTGCGGATTTATTTCTGACTGCGGACCACGCAATCCGAAGTGCCGGACCAACCTTACCTGGTGTTCTCTGCCATTTGCCAGAGACAGGTACTAATGTAGAAAGAACGGAGCCTAGTACAGAATGATGTGCAGCAAAACCGCGAAAGATCTCGCCGAGCCTAAACACCGTGGCTTGATGTACTAGACTCAGAATGGATACGCGATAGCCAAACGTTCCTGTTTCATGAGCTAGGATAGGCCTGGGTTGCACCGGGGTGTAAGTGCCACTTACGTCTGAACCTGGTTGATCGACATGTCTACATAAAGCACACACGTGCTAAGGGCGTATTTCATATCATGGTTACATCACTACGGTAGACGAACTAGGGCGGCCACGGCAATATACTACTTTCGTTTTATTTGGAAGCTGTAGAACCAGGAAATGTCTCGACGCCCCCCAAAGAAGAACTTGCATATGTGACCTCCCCCAGCGCCTCATTTGCCCCAGATAAGCCAATACTCCTTTTTGGGACACGTTACCCAGTGATGATTGCCGTCTATCGAGTATACGTAACTCTAGCTAGGATAACGCATAACGTCGTAGCTGTGTAGCTGCGTAGCGTAGTAATTTACATGAACAGGAAGAAGACCTATTAAATTTTATATACACGTAGCCCATTGTATCCACTGCTCCGCGTGGTATCCCCAGATCAAATGAGAGGAAAGGAGAGGAGGGAAGGAAAAGAAAGCTCAAACATGGCGTAGTATATCGACCGTGCTGTGAGAGATGCCACGCAGTTGTTTGCGTAAATCGGCCTCTAATTGGTTGAAGACAGTGCATGAGATAGTCTCGCTGCTGAACTGCCCAGTGGGTGAGTCTGGTGAGAAGACCTGTGAGGCGGTTCCGGTGTCGACATCGCGAAGTCGTTTCAATATGCGTTCGACAAGCTTCAGAACAGCTTGCAGTTCCTCGATGATGATCTCAGTGCTAGCCACTGATCTGTTGTCTCGCGTGTTCATCGAGTATCTCTTCATAACTTCGAACGCGATAAGGATCAAGAACATCCGCTGATGAGAATCCTTAACGAAGCAATCACATTCGGTCATATTCAAAATCTGGTCCATCAGATCTCGATTTCTTCCGGGAGCCGCGAGGGGCTCAGCTCGTAGAGATAATAGTACTGTCGTAGCTTGTAGTAGGCAGTCATGCTGGGAAGAACCGAAGCTTGACAGGACCGAAGCTCTCGGCGTCTCTGGTGGCGTTCCAAACTGTAGAGGAGACGCGCTTGGGAAACCAGCAACGGAATAGTCGAAGGCCGATGGCAAACTCGAGACGCTGGAAATGCTTCGAGAATGGTCTCGCCGCGTCGTCGGCTGGGGTAGCGAATCGAGACACTGGATGTAATTTATTGCATTGTAGGCAGCAGTGCTTGAGGCAATCGAATCCGGGCTTGGATTCAGTGACTGGAATGGCTGGCCATGAAGCGACTGCAAGGATCCATTGCCAGTATCATAGGCAGCTGCCATGAAGTTGTGAGCGGTCGAAGAGTCGTAGCCCAGGCCGAGGCAACCATTCAGGGCGGACGAAGCTGTGTTAGGCATGGCCATAGGTGAGTCATTCAGCCAGGACACAGACAAGTTACTGGCATCAGATGTAGGCGAAGGCGTCCTGGATCCGTTCGGAAGAAGCTCTCTGGGTGTGGCGGGAGCTGTCACGACGGCTTGGTCCATGTAGCCTGCGGCGTTCAGTTTGGTGCGGGCCGGGAGTCGTCCGTAGCGATATGAGAGGCCATAAGAGCACTCGAGACCTCTCTCATTACATCTCATACATTGCGGCTTCTCCTTACTGCACCTGACCTTGGCTCCGGCGCAGTGCGTACAACTGTCCTTGTACTTCTGCCGGGTCCTGGTTGCTTGTCGGCTAGTCATGATGAAGAAGTCGAGCAGTCTTAGTCGGAGAATAGTCGAGAGCTGGTGTTTGCTAGAACAACGACGCAAAGGATCCTACCGGCCTCTTGCGGAGTATAAGTAGTCAACCGAGAACGAAGGGAGAGCAAGGGTTACCACGCAAGACCCCAATTAGCACAGGCCATGACTGCGTGGCGCTATGCTGCATTTGCTCTTTTCGCATCGGCAACAGGTTATCGTCGACCCTTGCTGCCGATAGAAACAGTCTTACATTAGGTGCTGTGGCTGGAGTTTGCAAGGTTTATCATCACTGCCATGGGCACAGGTCGTCGTCAACGTCGATCCCGCGGATCAGTACCGATCAACGCTTGCCGGAGAATGATGGACGGTGGAGAAAGTCCCCTTCTCAGAACCAGGGGCCATGATCCTCTTTGTCAAGGGTTGCATGTCCGAGGGTTTGATGCTGCATGGAGATTGATAGAGATGCAGAAAGGACCCTGGGGTGTGGCGGCATCTAGCAAATTAGTCCTTTCCAGTATCAGAAGGAGAACCTCGTCCGGACTTCAGCCCACCAGTGGGACCAGAGTGATCTTCAACGGCCGGTTCGCCTTAATCTAGTGTCAAAGGTGAGTTGCATAGAGCTATGTAGCACGCCATCAGCGGCGAAGACACCCTACCCCTCACAGAGTCTCTTTCTGTTAGTCAGGAATTGATGGGTTTTACATAGAATCTGCACCTAGACTAAGCCTCGAGCCTGCAAGCAATAATTAGTGATCACTGGTACGCATTGGCATTTTTCCCTGATGACCCCGATGACCCTGATGACCAAAGATGCACAGGGTCGCGCGTTTGCGATAGGAGAGTGTCGCAGAATGTAAGTGTGTTATGGTATTCTGGGTGCGTGGGCGTACAAGTTTATGCATGTACTCTGGTCCCGCAACGGGCGATTGGACGGCGAGAGGCTGATAGATCGTCTCATGTGCCTGCAAACTGTTCACAGGGGAGGGTTGCAAGCTGAACCCTGAAGGCGACGAACCGCGTGGCTAACACTTTTGGATGCAACATCGATGCAGATAAGATCGGAGGAACTTTCTCGGCAGGGCCCCCAGGCTCACATCCCTTGCCACAAACCTTGCAAGCTGTCATCAGATCCGTTTCCAATTTCCCATCTCCAAAACCGCTGTTGCTCATGATGCATTTGTCAAATTAATTGAGAAAGAAACAGACGGTCAATTCTCTTTCAATTTGGATAGCTCTTGGACTGCGAAAAACGTTGATCCGGAGAGGGCCGGGTGCCGCAGTGGAGCAGCACCCACAATCCCTGTTCGAATCTGGCAATTTGAGACGAGTAAGTAGCCGATTTGGAATAGGACCAGAGTATACGAGTCGGGACCAGAGTATACACTTTGTTGCCAGGTTGATTCTACTATTTAACCCAACACCGTCATCCTGCGAGCGATCGAGTCGATGCGATGTCCTATCGTGTGAGCATCTGTGACCACAACATGCAATCTCTGGCATCTCGCGGCCTCGTCAATTCTCAGAGAAGTCGTCCCATCCACCACAACCACGACAAGTTCTCGTGGTATGTTCGGCAGACAGCCCGGGTAGCAAAGCGGGTGGCCCCGAGGTGGCACCACTCTTTAGCGGCTGCGGAGTTTCGTACATAATAGAAGGACCCTGGCGCCAAGTCCCCGGAAATGTTCCGCTTTTTGCCCCGCATCCTTCATATTATAGTAGTAGTAGTAGCAGTAGTAGTAGTAGTGGCAGCTATCCAGCAATAACACACCATACCCATAAACGTGATCATCTCCCTCTACCCAGCGCATCCTGTGAAGCTACCCTTAACCTGAGACGTGTAGTCAGCATCACCTGACAAGATTCACGACCAAACAAAGTAATTCTCATGCGTGGTCTGCCCAGGATTGCGATACCGCGCAGCATGGGCCGTAACTCGTGAGCTTGTCTGTCGTCAGAAAGTGTGCAATGCAGGCCCGGAGAGCACAGTTGCATTTCACTCCTTCGATCAGATCGGTCGATCATGTGCATTTGCTTAAGATCGGTAGGCATTTCTCGACAAGGGGAGCTTTTGCTTGCTAAAGAGCCGGCGGCAGCTGCGCCTGCACCGGGGAACGGGGACATCTCACGATGCCGGTCCGAACTTGTTCATCATTACAACCAGAAACTGTACTCTCGATACATTGGCAAACTAGGCCACGAGCACCCGCGATTCAAGGGTCTCTTGGCTCGACGTAGTTCACGCCAATGTATGAACTATAGACTCATCAGGTGACCGAGAAAGCAGATGATCGCTACAGCAGCCTACCCTTAGCTTCTAGTTAGTCGCAGCTCGATGTATGTGATAGAAATAGTCACTCAATAGTCAAGTAAGGTCGACGGGATGGCGTCTCGTAGCTGCATTGGCGGACGCCTATGATGAAGTCTGCAGGCTATGACACTAAAAAAACCTTACAGGAAACCGAACGAGCGTAGAAGGGGCGTCTGCGCTTCAGGAAGGTTCCCGGGTATCTAAGACGGAGAAACGTTAGAATTAGCCGTTCTCTCTGAGATGAACGAGGCTCCATGTGTGACGAGTAATCAATGTACGTGATTATAAGACGATAAACAGCCGCCGAGATCGCTCAACACCAGATTTGGATCACGATCTCTTGGGGATATGCGTCTTGCGTCCCTCCTGACGTCACTTTTCTGCAGGGAAGAGAGGCACAGGCGTTGTAAGGGTCTGCAAACAGTTCCCAGAGCATCAGCACTAATAGCATTAATGTTCGGCAAATGTATCCAATGAACGGCAAGGCGAACGGCAGATGGTACGAGCCAAACTAGACCAGGTAAGTAGTGGAGTCGGGCTGGGTATAGCATACACACGAGGTTCGGAAAGCGAGTGTGAGCTTCTTTTAGAAGGAGACCCTGAAAAACCCTTTGACAAATTGGGAACTTTAACGACATCGAAATATTTCAAATGGGAAGGGAGAAAAGCTTAAAAAAAATCTTTGCTTTAGGGCCGCCGACGACGTAGAGCGAAGAGTCCGAGGGCGCTCGCGCTAGATAAAACGTGTTTTTAAAGTTTCGTGGGGTGGCTTTCGCGAAGGATCCTAGGTCAGCGTATGTGAATATCTTTCCTATAATCAACTAGTCAATAGTCAATCTTCAAGCAGGTGTTCATCACTTGAGATTGCAGTCTTCACTCTCCAGCCATACAGCTCGCCGATCGGATCCAATACATGATTCCATAACGACATGCATCAGTCGAAGGGAAGAAATAGCATGGCCTATGGTAATTACGGATCTCAACTCGTGGGGCAACCGGCAGTTGAGAATTTGAAGAATGGGACTTCGCTAGATTAGCCTCAAGGACTCTGAGCGTAGCCCTGCTAGTTAGAAGGACATACTGCTGAGCTAAATTGCATCAAATAGTATCAGGCATCCAATAGTCGTCACTAGCGGTATGTAGATCTATAAGGCAGACCATTTAACTCAGTTCCAGTGGTGATCAAGCATCTCCGTAACGTGGTATCAGGCCCGCTGTATACCTTGAGACCCATTCACCTGTATTGCTATAAGAGTGAAGATGCCGAAGACTAATAAACTGATAGCAGCCGGTAAACGAATGTTGTTCGTGCCGTCTTCAGTAAGCCCGTTGGTGATCTGCGGGGTCCGTACAGGCCGGAGAACAGAACGAGTTGAAACTGGTACCGGATCTTAAATCCATGTGGGAAGAGCCGTAAAGACAGTACTCGAAATAAATGGAAGCAACGGCCGACAGATTGAGTAGTACGTGAACTCATGGGGACTCAGTCGTACGCTTAAGATGAAAAGCTGGCTCGCCAAGGAGGTAAATGCGAAGATGGCATGAAAGCTTCCGGTTAGTCCCGGGCTGGGCTTGAAGCTGTTTTGCACTCGTAGTTGTTCTGAGGTTTGGGCATAGGTAAAAGGGCCCACTATAAGCACAGGAGTTAGTAATTAACTGAGTGATAATAATACTTTTGAAAGGGCAGCTTACTCTCAAGCCTTGCATGTTTGGAGGTATTTAAGTAAAGGAAAAGAAACTGATTTTGAGGCTACTGACGGTGATAAAAGTGAGGACAACACAAATAGCTCCGGTTGCTGTAGTGGTGTACATAAGCCAGCATGTGCCGTAGAAACACATCTCATACCAACTGAAATGCCATCTGAAAGGAATGTCAATCTGCGAGCTGGAATAAAGTAGCCTGGTACAGGGAAAGTCAGTCGGCGTTATCAAGTAGGGTCAGGGCTGTCCTTTCCAGAGAAGGATCGAAACTCAAGCCCTTCGAGGCAAAAACACTTATGCGGACACCATCTTCAATGGTTCTTTATTGATGATCATCACTAATTCATCGGAGGGAAGTTCAAGCGGCTGTTTACAGCTTTCGGACATGATATATGGGAGACATGTATTCGGCCATGATCCATAAAGAAACTCATCGACACTGAAAACCATGTATAACCCGGACAGGACATAAAAGGTGTGCAGATGACTCCCTTTAGCTTCGCTACAGGTAGAAATAATATTCCGTAAGAAACTAAGAAAGAACAGCACTGCACTCTCAAGTAGTTATGTAATCTACGATTCTCGACGAAATGAAAGCAAGGCCACCGCTTACGGTATGAATAACGGCGTGGAGATATATAATTTACGACGTGAGGTTGACTTCCGGGACCCCGCACACGGAACTCGGCACGATGCTGCTGGGGCCTCCCACCCCGAGCCCGGCCGATCTTCGGGAGCATGTCCGATTGTAGATCTGATAATCTATATTCGGTAGTGTATATAAGTATAGAATGCAGCAAGTTCTGGGCCAGGAGCGAGTGTTGAAACAAAAAACCGTTTTCGTGCAGTCGTTGTCATTTCCAGGGGAGGAATGAAGATGTTGTCGATGCTTGTCGTATTCTGGAAGCGCCCTGATCAACCGCCTGATCTCTCATTGTGAAATTTACTGTATACTTCTCTAATTGCCGTCTTATTGAAGAAGCCTAATTATTCTGTAAATTTCGTTAAGTTGAGAAATGCAAATACGTGCAGATTCGCATGATGATTGAACACCCTTTCTCTATCAACTGAACAGGCTCGACTTGCTTGTGTTAGCATCGTGTATAATCCTTAACAAGAACTATTAGCTAAATATAGCTCGTCAGCTGAACAAGATGATTGCATTCATATAGCCGCACACTACTGTACGGCTACTGTTAAACGGTTGACATGCCTTTGAAGTATGGCTTAGCGTCTCATCCATCTAATACCATGCTCTACAAAGAACACTAGAGTTTAAGCTGATCAAAGTCCATTTTAGTGCAGTGAGCGAAGGATAAATCATTTTCAATCTCACTCCCAAGCCCCATTTGTAGAATATCTGGCCAAGTCGAAAGACTAGGTAGCTATATACTCGTCCTGCTACATGACTACTTTCTTGGGGCTGTCTGAACACTTGAGCTATACAAACACTGCATTGCTCACAAGTAAGAGCCTTGGAGATCCGTAAATATTCGGCATCGCCTTACGCAGGTGTCTCGAAGAGTCAAATATACTGGACCGACAAGCATGTTCGTCAAGTTAAGTAGCCAAAATTGGTCACTGATGCATCTCCTAATCAATACTACAGTCATTCGAGTCGGGAAAGGAATTGCGCAGATTGGTAGGTTCCTTGGATTAATATTGATGTAAATACGGAAGACAAATTTGTTGTTTATCGTGTCACACGAGCCTTCCATTGATGGCATCCGTCTTGTCCATTGTCCTGCGCCCACATGGAGTGCCTTTGGAACCAAAAGTCTAATGCTATGTCTAATAATGATAAAATTCCTCGCCGACTTATCTCTAGCCCACTGGTAGTCTATGTACACACTGGAAGAACAAGAACTCTGTGTTTTCAGGCACCCAATTAGCAATGCACGGCTGGCAATTTTCAGACCTCCATTACGTGTCTAGAAGGTAGACACAGCAATGGCAATAGACTGTGTTTCCGAGTGGGAGATCGAGATGCTAATTTCTTTGATACCGGCCTTTTTAGCCGCACTCGCCGCATCACCGTGAAGCTATACACAATTAGAGTTCTGGATGGCAGAAGCTTCGGGTTAGGAATAGCTTACCGAGACGATGGGTGCACCTTGCTGATTGGCTAGGATTTCTATGTCTTTCAGTGGTGCGCCTGCACCTTTACTCGGGACACCTAGGCTCTTGAATACGGCCTCTTTTGCACTCCACCGGCCCGCAAAAGAGCTCTGGGGGTGAGCAGATTTTTGACAGTACGCAATCTCTTTCGAGGTGAAATTTCGCTCTATGAATGTGTCATTATGTATGTTGATGGCTTCGATGTCTTCAACATCAACTCCAACCTGAGTATTTGACCCAGTTTGAAGACGGCGAGCCAGGCCCTCAACAGCATGCTTAGTGGTTCTAGTCTTAGCAGCTTGGGGTGCGGTAATGCGCTTCGCGAAATCCGCAGCATAGATGAGATCAGCAGTCTTCTTGTCCTCGCTCACTCTTGCATCGGGGTTTAGCAGAACCGACGAGAGTTGCTCGTCTGTGTAAGGTGAGTTGGATTTGGCTTGGAAGAGGGAGTTGTTGATCATGCCATTGTGGAAGTAGCGGTAAGACTTCTTCTGGCGAGCCATCACCTTGGCACAGTACTCAGTATAGGTTTGCTGATCCAGTGTCGCGAACAGGTAGCGTGGATGAATGCCAATAGCTTGTGCACCCTTCTGGCCAAACCCGAACGATGTGACGGAGAATGCCTTGATACCGTCTGTCTGGAGACTTCGGCTGGGGTAGACGATCAAATCAAATTGTTCCATGACTTCATCAATATTGTCGGCATTACGGTTGCCTGGGACTAGCCCAGTATTCAGGACCTGAAGACAGCCGTTGAACATCCAGGCACCGGCGGCACCCTTGGGATGGCCGGTCAAATACTTCTGGAAAATACCTAGCACTGCATTGCCCTTTTTGCGGCCGAGATGTCGCAGTTGTTGGCAGATGACAGAAGATTCATTTTTATCATTAGCCTTGGTCGAAGTGCCGTGGAAAGATGCAACACCGAGGTCGTCAATGGTCAGACCCCATGTAGCCAAGCAGCCACGCAATGGCGCAATGGTGGTATCTTGCTTCCAGAAATTGTTACCAAAACTTCGTAAAGCTTCCTTTTCTTGTCGTTCAGCCTCTTTCTCGATGTGTGCGGCGCGTTCCTGTGTATATTCCTTTTCATCAAATTCATGGCCGTGATCTTGCATTGCTCGAACCTCATCATCAAGATACTCAAGCTCCGATTCCCTCCAGTTGAGAATCTGCTTTTTGCGGAGTTCTATTTGGCGGCGACGATACTTGATATCAAGAAGTGGCGACGGGAATTTTCCAGGTGCCTCGCGAGCGGTAGTAAGCACACCTTGTCCTGGTGCTGGCACAGATCGCCCGATCTTGTCACTGGCCGTGGTTGTGAGAGCGAGGATGCCATAAATTGGAAGACCCATATCAAGGGCAAGCTTCGCAGTCATGATAATTTGAACACCGCAGCCCTGTGACTCCATAAACCCATTTCGGGTTGTAGTGGTTGGACGTGACATCTCCTGTGGGGTACGGCCATGCGCAAACTCGTCTACAGCATTGCTTGTTGCTTTCATGTTGGCGAACTCGTAAGATCCTTCCTCACTGAAATCATCAAAACCGCCAACGATGCAGACACGAGCCTTGCCTTCCATGATAGTCTCGTAGCCGATGTCGACGGACTCAACGGCAGTAGCACAGGCACCGACGGGAGTCTTGATGGGCCCAGACGATGAAAGCAGCAACATATTCACCCAGGCGGCCATGGTATTGATGAAAGACTCCTGGAGGATATCGTTCTGAACTTGCTGGTCCATCTTACGCTTGTTGTACATTCCGCTAAGAGCGGTCATACCACCCATACCGGATCCAATGCAGTTGCCGACTTCGGACACATGAACATATTTGTAAAACTCGTAGGGGTCGGAAATGCCCGAAGACAACAGAGCCTCCGCCACCGAAACAAGGGTGAACAAAGTGACACGATCCACCTGAGAGATTATATCCTCAGGGACGCCATACTTCTTTGCATCCCATCCGGTCGGGAGTTGACCGGCGACAAGACGATCGAAGCGTAAAGCCTTGGGGATCCATAGCGTGGCACCCCTCTTCATTCTGATGATGTACTCTCCAGTTTCTGGGATTTCGAAGATCTCGCACTTATCACCATGCTGCCTCTTGAACTCTTCGGCAGTTTCTTTGGAACCCTCAAACGGCTCAAGATCTTCTTCAAGAGATACCTCATGAAGCATCATCTTCTTATTTGGATCGTAGCCATCGAACAGTTCTGGCTCAATCAAGCGAATACCGGCGTGGTCGAGGATGTACTTTTCATACTTCGGTTTGACGTCCTTGTCTTCAACGGGCTCACCAGTCTTGGCGTCGACCCATCCAGAATAGGGTTGGCCTTTGATGGGGCCGTTATGGTTCTTGATCAAGCCCATAACCCATGCCATCTCGATGCAGCCCTCAAGAGAGAATTCGCCATACGCTTCAATCTCCCACCGTGTTCTCGCATTGCCCCAGGGACCAACCTCAGCAAAACCGGTAACCACAACGACTTTGTCAAGATCGACCATTCCCTGCAGATTCTTGTTGAGAGGCTTGACCTCTTGATCCCAATCTGGCAGAGGCGGGAAGTCGAACTTGATGTTTGCTCGAGGCTCAATCACCTTCTTCTTGTACAGTGCTTCCGAATCTTCGCCGTGGACAGTCTTGTTCTCCAGAGCAGTCTCTTTGGTTACTGCTCGACGGACCTCGCTTGTTTCCATAATGTCCTTTCGTAGTCTGGTCATGGTATCATTTAGGTTAGGAATGAACTGTAGACCGCCGTTGAGGTCTGCAAAGACGGGCTCATTTTGACAAATATCAACAATGTCAGGGGACATCAGTCCAAGTAGGTTGAAAGCCATCTCTTGTTGAGAAAAGGTACGGACACCAAATTGTTCAACGCCTTCAGCAACAATGTTGTTACCGGACATCAGGCCAGTACCGCGGGTCCATCCAATGACGGCTCCGCATATTGTGAGATAGTTTGCCCAGTCTTCGGAATGCCACCGGTTGAACAAAGTCTCTAGGCCTAATTTTGACTCTGAATACAGACCGTCATTTCCGAAAGTTCCGTGATTAGGTGAAAGAGGAAGTACGACTTGTGCGGGGCGGGTTTCGAATCCACGTTCCGACTTTTGAGACTTGACACACCCAAGCAAACGTAGAAGGTTGGTAAGCATGATGCGATGAGCAAGCTCAGATTTGGAGTCGATACCATCAATTTGTCGACCGTTCTCTGGTATAGCAGCAAAAGGAATAATGTAATCAAGATCCCAGCCGAGGCCATTCTTGGGATCATAGATGTAGTCAATCAGTGCCTCAACATCTTGTTTACTTCCTTGGTTGAAAGGAACAACTACAAGTTGAGATCCGCGGGCACCGTATCGAGCATACATAGACTGATAGTACTCAGTCACCTGCCTTGAAAATCGACTCGTCGTGACAATAACTTTCGCACCCCCACTGATAAGACCTTGCAAAACTTCAGCGCCGATTGAACCAGCGCCTGCACCGGTCATCAGGGCATATTTGCCTTGGTATGAAATGCCGGATCTGGCAGCTTCTTCAAGGCAATCCAGATATACTCCAGTAAGCTTCTTGCTATAGTCCCATCCGTGAAGGCTATGTCGCTTCAAATGTAAGAAAGGGATCGTTTCCATTTTGCCCTTGGTTGTCTGCCCGTTAGCCTTTAGGCCAGTCTTCTTGACCAGCCCAGTTGCTTTACCGCTCTCTTTCGCCAATATTTGGCTTTCATTCATTGCGAGAGACCGGAGAACATTGCCGTACAGGTTTTTGAACTCTAACTTTGCGGTTTTGGACACCTTGTGCTGCTCCTTGATGAGCTTCACAAGTCGACCAAGATCACTCTGCACTTTGGTACGATTGCCATACTCCGAAATCTTTCCTCCTTCTGCCATTTGTTGAACATAATGTTCAAGTTTGCGACAACTCTGGCGGGGGATTTCCTCGTAGCTCAGGTTACCACGAGCATCGACCGTAGTGTGTGGTCCAGTCGGGATAGCTACATCTTTGTAGACAGGTGCAACATTGAGAACATCTTTGCAGTTCTCGAAAAGCTGCTCAGCCAGCTGTTTGGCCAGTTTGTACGTTTCTCCGCGCTCAGTAGGGCATGTGTCGATGTGGTACTGCATGAATTCGAGCAGTAGCGGGTTCGACTTCGTCATGAGGCGAATACATTGGCTGACAATTTCGCGGTCTACCACCTGAAGTCTCCCGAAAATCACATCGTAATACATGTTGAGCGCGTCTTGGCGAGCCCAATTCCATGACGAGTCGTACGTACGAGCTTTGAGGCGACTGAAGACGGGCTCAACCCCAGCCGCGTAGAAGTCTCCATGCTCAGCATTCCAGAGATCCAGTTGAGCCTGTAAGATCTGCTGGGATTCATTGGTAGTCTGAGCAGCTTTATCACCAGCTCGAAGATCCATCTTCAAATAACGTGCTAGTAATTCAAGCTGTTGCTTAAAGAGCGCACGCTGGTCTTTGGTTAAGGCATCAATAGCAGCAGGATCCATCATCATCCCACCGCTGCCTCCAGCCGCAGGTCCTGCCGCCGCTGCGGTTGATAATGAAACTCCTGAATTAGTGGCATACTTCTGAACGACGTCGTCGAAGTATGCCTTGGCATCCGCTTCTGACGCTAGTCGAGATGGTGGTTCCATGGTCATGGCCAATACCAATACACCATCCTGACGACCGGACCCAAGACCCCATCTGCTCTCTAGATATTTTCGGCAAAGCGTGATATTGAATCCACCTGGCATTTTGGAGGATACTAGTCGTGCGACGAGGGATTGGGAATGCTTGCCCAATTGTCCGTTGAATGTCGCTTGCATAAGACCAGCAAGCTCGTCTAACGGCGTGTCTTCGGGCTTCTCTGGTGTCGAACCAAATTCTTTGCCCAGATCTCCAAGAATTTCGTTTTGTAGTGTGGATTTGCCTAGACTTGATTGTTAGTCATGTCGCATTTGAACGTTTCGAGACTGGAGTACTTACCGCCAACGAGGTCCTTGATGGCCTTGCTTAACGGGACTTCAAGGAAGGGCTTCTTCAGCTTTTGCGCAATTAACGCTCGCACGATCTCGAGTGCTGTGATCGGGGCATCTGGAACTGCGGCAGCGGGTCCAGCGCTTGATGCCGGAGGAGCTACCGCAGGTACAGCAGCAGCGGCCGATGCAGACGCCTGGCTGCTAGAGCTTTCCGAAGCGCTGGGAGTCGGCTCAGGTTCGTCTTCCACCGGATCTACATCATAGTAAATCTCTTTGGCATCTTTATTATAGCATAAGATCTGTCTTTGTACCGACTTGGCGGCATCAAATGCTTCGTATTTGGACGCGAGAGTTCGCTTTGCCATTACACCGAGTGTGTCTGCGGGTCCAACTTCCACAATCCGCTCGGCTTCTTTCTCGCCCAAAAAGACATCTTGTGTTTCGATCCATCTCACGGGCGAAGCAAATTGGTATGCGAGAAGCTCTACAAGCAAGGTATGGGCGAGCTCTTGCTCGACT
Source organism: Xylariaceae sp. FL0255 (assembly GCA_022578795.1). Taxonomy (NCBI): domain Eukaryota; kingdom Fungi; phylum Ascomycota; class Sordariomycetes; order Xylariales; family Xylariaceae; species Xylariaceae sp. FL0255. The sequence goes on along the minus strand of MU388934.1, from coordinate 56,831 downwards.
TCCGGACGCATCTTGAGTAGGTATGTGACGGAAATTTTCGTTGTGGTGGATAATAGACGCAATATTCTCGTCGGTCGCGTCGAAATAGAGGAGGATCGGAAGGGACACGGATTCGCAGAAAGAGACGGTCTCGAAGGAGATGAGAGAGGTTGTTAGGCAGAGGGCTGTGGAGAGCAGGAACGGATTAAAGATGTGTATGGGAAACGAGACCGAATTGAGAAATTGTGTAAAAGTTGTTGCTCCTGTGATGTTATCCTTCCCTTCCTGCTGGAAAGTGACAACGGGAAAAAGAAGTCGCGGGTGAGTCGTAGGGTTGGTGGTAGAGGAGAATGATGAAGATGACAATGATTGTGATGGGAGGGACGATCCACCATTAGCTATCTACACAATCTCATAGGGTAAGTCGCAATGAGTGATGAGAGTCGAATTCTCGACCGATACAGGTACAAACTCTCCCAAATGTTGAACCGCGTCACGCTTGCAGAAGTAGGAGGTACCTCAAGAGTCAATCAGATGAATTTTGCAGCCTGCCATCCCAAATCCCCACCCTTGGCTAGCTAGACGTCGCTAGTGAGAGGGTCCCGGGGAAAAGGCACGCTCGACCAGTGCTGCAGGTTGACAAGCATTGCGCCCACTGTGCCGTGGATACTACCTCGTCGTGATTACCCGCTCTAATGTAAACTTCAGAGCCTTCGGTGATTCGCCCGGACCCCTGCACTCATTCCTCAACGATCTGACCCCTATGGGTTTTTTTTTTTTTTTTTTTGGGAGGCCCCCACCCGACCTCATATTGCAGAAATCTGTCTCATTCTGTTGGAGCGCATCCCAAAAAAAATTCCCCTTTTCTTTTGCCTCGCATCTATCAACGTCTTTGTAATACGACAACAACGACAATAACAACAACGAACTTACTATGAATTGTTATACAACTTTTCAGGCTTATCACCAGGGAATTGCCACATCTGAGTGTATTCTTGCGGTGTCAAGATGCTCTAGACAGTGTCTTCTGTACGAGTAGAGGAGATAACATATTGATAATGCGAGCGTTAATGAGTAGCCCTTGGCACGCAGCCCTAACACACCTTAGGTAGGTCTCTCATGAAACTGGGTATAGAATTTTAGGTCAAGGGTTTGTATGCCCAGGACATACAGCGACAACCTGCACATCGGACATGAATGTTATTGAAAATTCTTCCCGAGGAGTTGCAGCTGCAGTATACACAACCCGGATGGTGGCTCTGTGGTAATAGTTGTATGACAAAATTCTAGCTGCAGTGCTTCATTTACGCTGTAATTGTTTACCTTGAGTAGCAATGTATTACTCTGTATCCTGAGGTCAAAGTGGGTTTATTTTGATCCCCAACTAGTATCAAACTAATAAAGTGTGACCTATCGCGTGCAAGGAATTGCCAGAAAATGGCCTGATACAACGCAAGTCAAAGAAGATGACACTTGGTATGCAACCTTATCAGCATCTTATCAGGTATGTATGTACCTAGGCAGGTATTTGCCATATCAACTTTAATAAGGCATCTTTTGTTCTGTTCCGATAGACCTTGAGGACCTCGAACCAATGATTCATAGTTCAGGTACCTCGCATGTATGAGGTATTCTCTGCAGCTATGGCGGGGCTGACCCTGCACCGACCAGGGGGCTGGTCTGGAGTGTGGCACCCCAAATCCGGCTGGATCCCCAACAAGACGCTAAAACGTCGAAAAAATTGGCTGGATTGCTGATATCGAGAATGTAGCTGATACCAGCAAATCGATACGGGTGAACAAGGTGACAGACAAGTCGCAATTCGCATCTCCCTTCGCAAACTATTTGTCTGTAGAACTGCAACAACATCCCGAAACCTCTCATTAGACTTTCCTTCCCGTCGAACAACCTGCGCTCGGGGCTCCCTCCTTACCTATACCAACCCCGTTGCTCTTTCATAAAATACCCAGATTAATTATACTACGTTGACAACCGCGACTATCGAAAGGAAACAAGACTTGTATTCCTCGGAACCCAACTACCTAATACTTCCGTCCTATTCCAACACCAGCTGAATTGCCAATACTTGCCGCTGCGTGTTTCCTGAACCCTCATAAACAACCGGTTGTCAATCCCACTACGCTTGAGGCAACTAAGTGTCCTGCCTGCATAATCTCTCCAGCTCTTTGCTGAGTTCACGGAGAAGCGCTATCTCGGGTGAGTATCCCCTCACGGATCGCACCGCCTCGCCTCGAGATAATCTGATGTAAAAGAACCGCAAAAGACTTGCATTGAATCATCTTGGGTCAGAGAGACTCTTCCGCTTCCAAGATGTACGGAACTAGCACGGGCCCGCAGACCGGCGTGTCTACCCCAAGATCTTCGACTTCGCTTCGTCCCCTCACCCTCTCCCACGGGTCCCTCGAAACCTCGTTCCTTGTGCCAACCAATCTCCACTATCACGCCTCCGAATTGAAAGAGCGTTTCAGCTCTAGTCTACCCACCCCAACCGACGAATTAGCTCAAGATGACGAGCCATCGTCAGTCGCTGAGCTAGTCGCTCGATACATGGGCTTTGTTGCTCACGAAGTAGAGGAAGGCGAAGATGACGCTCAGGGCTCCTATGAACTTGTCTTGAAACTCATCTTGAACGAGTTCGAGCGGATGTTTCTTCGGGGCAACGACATTCATGCTCTTGCCAAGAGCTTGCCCGGAATTCTCAACAAACAAATCGCAGTCGTACGCAGTTATTTTGCTGCTCGGTCTGTGACAAATCGACCGATAAAACCGCATGAATCTGCGCTGTTCAGAGCTGCTGAAGAGGGCTCTACAACAATGTACAGCATTTTTGGCGGACAAGGAAACATCGTCGAGTACTTTGACGAGCTTCGCGAGATATATGAGACTTATCCCTCTTTCGTCGGCGAGCTTGTAGCCTCATCTGCTGAACTGCTGCATCACTTGGCCCGTGATCCTCGAGCAGAGAAGCTATATGCAAAGGGGCTAGACGTGATGGAATGGCTACGTTCCCCGGATGCGACGCCAGACGTAGACTATCTTGTGTCGGCTCCTGTCAGTTTCCCATTGATTGGATTGGTACAACTGTGCCATTACCAAGTTCTCGGTAAAGGTCTTGGTGTACACCCTGGAATTCTCCGCGACCGAATTCATGGCACAACCGGCCACTCCCAAGGTATTGTGGTTGCAGCTGCTACCGCCGCTGCAGATTCTTGGGAGGCTTATGAGAAATATGCGAAATATTCGTTGACGATTCTGTTTTGGGTTGGAGCCCGCAGCCAGCAGGTTTTCCCCCGAACTTCACTTACTCCTGGTACACTGAGAGATTCCATTGACAATGGCGAGGGAGAGCCAACCCCCATGTTGAGTATTCGCGATCTGCCTGAGAGCGAAATACAGAAGCACATTGATGCGACAAACCAGTACCTGCCAGAAGATCGCCATATTGCCATCTCATTGGTCAACAGTCCTCGTAACATGGTTGTCACGGGTCCACCAATCTCTCTTTACGGCCTGAACCTCCAGCTTCGAAAAGTCAAGGCACCTACAGGCCTAGACCAGACAAGGATACCTCACACAGAGCGGAAGATTCGGTTTGTCAACCGCTTCTTGCCCATAACCGCACCGTTCCACAGCAAGTACCTAGCTGATGCAACAAAACTCATTGACCAGGATCTCGCTGACATCAAGATTGATGTTTCTTCCCTTGGAATGGCTGTATTTAATACATACACGGGAGAGGATCTGAGAAGCACTGTCAAAGGTGATATCGTTCCGTCACTCATTCGTATGATCACCAGAGATCCAGTCCAGTGGGAAAAAGCAACCACATTTGCAGGAGCAACACACGTCCTGGATTTCGGACCAGGCGGCATTTCCGGTCTCGGCGTCCTAACCAGCCGTAACAAGGAAGGCACGGGCGTACGCGTGATATTGGCTGGAACCCTTGATGGTTCAGCCCAGGAGATCGGATATAAATCTGAACTCTTTGATCGCGATGAAGAGCATGCTGTTGTCTACGCAGACGATTGGGTCAAGAAATACGGTCCTCAGCTGGTCAAAACATCGACGGGCAAAGTCTACGTGGACACCAAAATGAGCAGACTGCTTGGTGTGCCTCCAATTGTAGTGGCTGGGATGACACCGTCCACCGTTCCTTGGGATTTCGTTGCTGCGACCATGAACGCCGGGTATCAAATTGAGCTTGCCGGTGGTGGGTACTACAGTGCCAAACAAATGACTGAAGCGTTGAACAAAATTGAAAAGGCGGTGCCTGCTGGCCGGGGAATAACTGTCAATCTGATCTACGTCAACCCTCGGGCCATGGCTTGGCAGATTCCCCTCCTTGGTCGCCTTCGATCAGAAGGTGTTCCCATTGAGGGTCTTACTATTGGAGCCGGCGTGCCGTCAATCGAAGTTGCTCAAGAATACATAGAAACCTTGGGACTGAAACATATCTCTTTCAAGCCTGGGTCTATGGAAGCGATTCAAGCTGTCATTAACATCGCGAAAGCCAATCCAACCTTCCCCGTCTTCCTACAGTGGACTGGCGGTCGTGGTGGAGGTCATCACTCTTTCGAAGATTTCCATCAACCTATCCTGCAAATGTATGGCCGCATCCGGCGAGCGGACAACATAATTCTTGTTGCAGGAAGTGGCTTTGGTGGTGCCGAAGATACATATCCTTATCTAACCGGCGACTGGTCAAAGAAGTATGGCTATCCAGCAATGCCATTTGACGGTTGCCAATTTGGCAGTCGGATGATGGTGGCCAAAGAGGCTCATACAAGTAAAGCTGCCAAGCAAGCCATCGTCGATGCTCCCGGATTGGACGACGGCCAATGGGAGAAGACTTACAAAGGGCCTGCTGGCGGCATCATCACAGTCAGATCTGAAATGGGCGAGCCTATTCACAAATTGGCAACTCGCGGAGTCCAATTTTGGGCGGAAATGGATCAAAAAATCTTCAGCCTGCCGAAAGAAAAGCGTGTTGCCGAGCTTAAAAAGAATCGCGAGCACATCATCACAAAACTGAACAATGACTTCCAAAAAGTATGGTTCGGTCGCAACAAGGCAGGTCAGACAGTTGATTTGGAAGATATGACTTATGGTGAGGTTGTACGACGATTGGTCGAGCTTCTCTATGTCAAGCACGAGAAACGCTGGATTGATCCTTCGTACAAAAAGTTAACTGGAGACTTGATTCATCGTATGGAAGAGAGATTCACCGCAACACCTAATCAACCATCTCTGCTACAGAATTACGCAGATCTGAATGAGCCTTTCCCGGCTGTTGAAAAGATCCTAAGCCACTATGCAGAAGCTGACTCTCAGATCATCAATGCCCAAGATGTTCAACATTTCCTGATCCTTTGCCAGCGCCGCGGCCAAAAGCCCGTGACGTTTGTGCCTGCTCTCGATGAAAATTTTGAGTTCTTTTTCAAGAAAGATTCTCTTTGGCAATCTGAAGACTTGGAGGCAGTAATCGATCAAGATGTTGATCGAACTTGCATTTTGCAAGGCCCAATGTCTGCCAAATTCTCCACGAAGGTAGATGAGCCAATCAAAGACATTCTCGATGGCATTCATAACGGTCACATTGCTCTGCTCTCGAAAGACGTGTACAAGGGCAATACTCGCTCGATACCAACTGTCGAGTACTTTGGTGGCAAGCTGATTGAAGCCGAGACACCACCGGACCTCGAGGGCCTCACAGTTGCTGAGGATGCCCACAAGAACACATATCGCATCTCCTCGTCTCCCTCTGCGGCGCTTCCATCTATCGATAGCTGGCTAGCTCTGTTAGCAGGTCCAAATCGTGGCTGGCGCCATGCATTGTTCACTTCAGAAGTTTTGGTACAAGGCAAAAAATACCAGACAAATCCTATGAAGCGAATTTTTGCACCTGTTCGTGGTTTATTCGTTGAAGTCAAGCATCCCAATGAACCTAACAAGACTTCCATCATTGTTCGTGAGCAACCTCGTCATAATCACTATCAAGATGTAATCGAGGTGACATTTGACGGGAAGAGCGAGATCACTGTCAGCATGATCAAGAACACTACCGCTCTCGGCAAACCGGTATCTTTGCCTCTTCGGTTCATATATCGACCCGAAGCCGGATACGCTCCCATTCACGAGGTCATCGAGGGCCGGAACGACCATATCAAAGAGTTCTACTGGCGCGCGTGGTTTGGAGACGATGTCATGGATCTTGATAGCGACGTTAATTGCCTATTTGATGGCGGCCGAACTACAATCACCAGTAAGGAAATCAATGACTTTGTCCACGCAGTTGGCAATACCGGCGAAGCATTTGTTGATCGTCCTGGCAAGGACATGTTTGCCCCAATGGACTTTGCCATTGTCGTTGGCTGGAAGGCTATCACCAAGCCTATCTTCCCTCGAAAAATTGACGGCGATCTTCTCAAACTTGTTCATATGTCGAATGGTTTCCGAATGATGCCTGGAGCAGATCCGCTCAAGAAAGGTGACCAAGTCAAGACTACAGCCCAAATTAACGCCGTGATCAACCAAGATTCAGGGAAAATGGTTGAGGTATGCGGCACGATCTACCGAGATGGGCAAGCGGTCATGGAAGTTACCTCGCAGTTCTTGTATCGGGGTGTTTATACGGATTTCGAGAACACTTTCCAACGGAAGCTCGAGACACCAATGCAAATACATCTGTCTACTTCGAAAGATGTTGCAGTGCTTCGGTCAAAAGATTGGATACAGTTCGATAATAACGAGATGGAGCTGTTGGGCCAAACTTTGACTTTCCGTCTCCAAAGCTTGGTCAAATTCAAGAACAAAACCATGTTCGATAGCGTTGCGACCAGCGGCCAAGTACTACTAGAACTGCCCACCAAAGAAATCATCCAAATTGGAAGCGTAGACTATGAGGCCGGCACATCGTATGGAAATCCCGTCACTGATTACCTTGAACGACACGGCTCCTCTATTGAGCAACCCATTCTCTTCGAGAACCCGATTCCTCTGAGCGGCAAGACACCACTTCTTCTGAAAGCACCTGCATCGAACGAAACATACGCCAAGGTTTCAGGGGACTACAATCCCATTCACGTTTCGCGGGTCTTCTCCAGTTATGCCAACCTCCCTGGCACAATCACGCATGGAATGTATTCCAGCGCCGCTGTCAGAAGTCTGGTCGAGACCTGGGCCGCCGAAAACAACGTCGGCCGTGTGCGCAGTTTCCATGCCTCACTCGTCGGTATGGTCCTTCCAAATGACGACATCGAGGTTAAACTTCAACATGTTGGCATGATTGGTGGACGAAAGATCATTAAAGTTGAAGCAAGCAATAAAGAGACAGAGGAGAAAGTACTGCTTGGTGAGGCTGAAGTTGAGCAACCAGTCACAGCTTATGTCTTTACTGGACAGGGATCTCAAGAGCAAGGCATGGGCATGGATCTTTATGCATCCAGCCCCGTTGCCAAAGAGGTCTGGGATCGAGCAGATAAGTATCTTCTCGATACTTATGGTAAGTTGATATATCTCGGGCTGCGGTGATTCATACTAATCTTGGATTAGGTTTCTCTATCCTCAATATTGTTAAGAATAACCCGAAGGAACTGACAATTCACTTTGGCGGGCCACGTGGCAAAGCCATCAGAGAGAACTACATGCAAATGAACTTCGAGACCATTGGCGCTGACGGCAGCGTTAAATCTGAGCGTATCTTTAAGGAGATCAACGAGAAGACAACATCATACACTTATAGATCCCCTACGGGCCTCCTGTCTGCTACGCAATTTACGCAGCCTGCATTGACGCTCATGGAGAAGGCCAGCTTCGAAGATATGAATGCCAAAGGTCTTGTCCCGCGTGAAAGCACGTTTGCTGGACACTCGCTCGGAGAGTACTCAGCACTCGCTGCCTTGGCTGACGTGCTTCCCATCGAGTCCCTTGTCTCCGTGGTCTTCTACCGGGGATTGACAATGCAGGTCGCCGTGGAGCGTGATGCACAAGGACGATCCAACTATTCTATGTGTGCGGTCAACCCTAGCCGTATTTCCAAGACATTCGGAGAAGCAGCTCTCCGATTTGTGGTCCGCAGTATTGCAGAGGAGACTGGGTGGCTTCTCGAGATCGTCAACTTCAATATTGCAAACATGCAATATGTCTGCGCTGGCGACCTGCGCGCTCTCGACACTCTCACAACGGTGACAAACTTCCTGAAGGCTCAGAAGGTTGACATCAGTCAAATTCTCAACCGAGTGAGCCAAGAGGATCTAACGCAGCAGCTGGCTGATATCATCAAAGCATCTGCTCAGCAGACTCTCGCGAAGCCTACACCGCTTGAGCTGCAGCGAGGCTTTGCCACTATCCCACTAAAGGGTATTGATGTACCATTCCACTCGACGTTCTTGCGATCCGGTGTGAAGCCTTTCCGCAACATTTTGCTGAAGAAGATCAACAAAACATCGATCGACCCGTCCAAGCTTGTTGGGAAGTACATACCCAATGTCACAGCTCGTCCGTTCGAGCTTACTAAAGAATACTTCCAAAATGTGTATGATTTGACCAACTCGCCTAAGATTGCGCAGATCCTACAGAACTGGGATAGTTATCAGGACGAGACCGCCAAAGTCAACGGCGTTAACAAAGCCAACGACACCACTGTAGTGTAGTCAGTGAGAGATGAGGGATTGTTTTCATTCACTGTTCAATAGACGATTATGGCGTATGGGAAGGGCGATGCAGATATCATTGTTAGACTACAGTATAGATACAAAGACCATTTCAATCTTAGCTACGAAGGCGCAAAAAGCAATGATTCGGCCCTATTACATAGGTTTGTGAAGTTGGACGCCCTGCCTGGACAGTCAAGCCCAGGACATGGACAGTATGTGTGATGGTTAGCAGCTATAGGAAAGAGCAGACGGCGATGCCAATTGGGACATGAGCTCAATAATGGCTTCCCCCTTTGGTGTTTCACGAGACTACATGTTAGCTAGCAATTGTAGTGCATTCTCGGACTCGGAAGTCGAGTTTCCTGTGCCGAGGAGAATGGGAACTTTTGTCTATTCTGAGACTGCTTCGTGATATCCCTCATCTACCCACCTCAGTATGGTGTCTACATGTATTGAAGTGAAATGATGCTGGGTGTAAGAAGTGGCAAAGAAAATAATTTTGTCTGTCGCTGAACAGTATACTTAGGTTTTGATGTGTGTAAGCGTCGGCACTAAGGCGGCTTGCATTGCCGATGTGATAGGGAGCTCTCCAAAATGATGCTATGCCTATCTCGCACATACAGGTAGACACTTCATGCAGTAATATTGGAGGAGAGGGGTGGGCGCGACGGAATAAATTACCGGGCCACTGCTGCGAGCCCACTTTAAGCCGGAGCAGCTCGAGAAGCAGCATCTCCGAGGACCTACCTACCTAGGTATTTACTAACTAAATACCGAATAAGTACTCAAGCAACACAGAGACGATCGATGAGCCATGGACGGCGCCAGCGATAGGGACCCCGCATGCGCCGCGTCGTCCAAGAAGAAAGCTAGGCGGGATGGTGATTCGTCAGGCCCCAAGCGCCGTTGTGTTAGCACGTTCAGTCTTCCCACCCGTACACTTGTCGCGACTCTGTATAATTCTGATCAGTCTATTGAAGCACAGTGCCTGCATAGCATGCCGTCGAAGAAAATCAAAATGCGACGGAGCACTGCCCAGCTGTGCAGCCTGCGCCAGCGTCTATGGCACCGAGTGCGTCTACGATCCGAACTCGGATCACCGCCGGAAGGGCGTCTATCGCGAGAAGACCGATACCATGAAAGCCTCCAATTCAACGCTTCAGGTCCTCGTCGAAGCCATACTGAACGCCGAAGAGGAGGATGTCTCCGATATTGTGAAGCGCATCCGCACGTGCGAGAGCCTCGACGCTGTAGCAGAGTCCCTTCTCACCCAAGGGTCTGAGCCCGCTGCCCTCCAAGACCAAACACTGTGGGATGACGACTACGCCGAAGATTTCCCTGTCGAGGGCGAGAGAGACTTGGCTCGCAAGATGGGCGAGCTGCGGCTCGAAAACGGTTCCGCGCGCTTCATCGGCGGTACTTCTCATTTAATACATTGGGACGTGATGTCTCCGAGCAACGAGCACCACGACGCAGACTCAGACGCTGTTGATGTCGATCCCATAACAAGTTGGTCCAACGTCACCAAGGATCCCGACGTCGTCACTCACCTCCTCAACTGCTACTTTGCCTGGCACTATCCCTATTTCACCACCCTCTCGCGGAGCTTGTTCTATCGTGATTTTTTTCGCGGCAGGAGGCACGCCCAGATCGACAGGACCGCCTACTGCTCGTCCTTACTGGTAAATGCCATGCTCGCCCTCGGATGCCACTTCACAAACAGGACTAGTGCCTATGCGATCGCTGGAGACAGCTGGTCAAAGGGCGATCACTTCTTTGGTGAGGCAAAACGCCTGATCATCGACAACGACGAATACGAGAAGCCTCGCTTGACTACTGTCCAGGCTCTTGCTCTGATGTCCGTCCGCGAAGCCGGTTGTGGCAGAGAAGCGAAAGGTCAGTCCATTGATCTGTCCGTAGTCCATAGTTCACCACTGACAAATTCACAGGCTGGGTGTATTCCGGCATGAGCTTTCGAATGGCTCAAGACTTAGGGCTCAACATGGATCTAGGAGGGATCAGGGGTGAGGGAGAAAATCTCAATGAGCTGGAAGTCGATGCCCGAAGAGTCACATTTTGGGGCTGTTTCTTGTTCGACAAGTGCTGGTCCAACTATCTAGGCAGACTCCCGCAGATCCCCAAGAACTCGTACAGTGTTCCTAAATACGATGTATTTCCCAATGAGGATGCTGAAGTCTGGAGCCCTTATTCAGACTCGGGTTTCGATCAGACCATCAAACAACCCGCGCGAACTCGCACGATTGGACTCCAACTATCGAAACTATGCGAAATAAGCAGCGACCTTTTGATCTTCTTTTACCATCCTAACCACATAGGACGGTCGCATGGAAGGTCAGTCGAGTTGAAAAAGCTGAGCGAGCTCCATCGCCGTCTAGAGGAATGGCACAAGCGGTTGCCTTCAGAATTAGAAGCCAAAGACGGCTCATTGCCCAACGTTATACTCATGCAGTCAGGCGCCCTGCTTACAAGCAATTATTTTCTCCCTCCCACATGCAAAAGCTAACAAGTCTGTAGCATGTTCTTCCACCTCCAGTACATACATTTATTCCGGCCGTTTCTTCGTTATGCGCCAAAGCACTCCCCTCTCCCAGAGCATGTTTCACCCAGAAGGATATGCACCGCCAACGCAGGGGCGATCTCGAAATTGATGCGCCTATACAAGAAAACTTACAATCTACGACAAATATGTAATATTGCAGTATACATGTTACACTCAGCCTGTACCATACACCTGTTGAACTTGCCAGAAAAGACTGCGAGACGAGACATCATTCATGGCATCAAGCACCTCGAGGAGATTGCCGAGGATTGGCTATGTGGTCGAAGGACACTTAGTATAATTAGCGTGCTTTCGCAGAAGTGGAATGTTGATCTTCCAGACGAGGCAGCCCAGGTTCTACAACGCACGGATGAGCGATGGGGCACCTTTAATGCCTCCGGCATCCCCTCTCCAAGGTCACACATGATCTCCGCCACATCGCCATCGCCAAGACTCAAGCAGGGTTCGCAAAGTCCAGGAGCTTTTTCGGTACCCTCGCCCGGCGCTCCGTCGCCATCGGCCATGCGCGGGCCCAGCTTGTCTCCAGACATGAACCACGTTGTCGGGGCCCAAACGGCTTTTGTACAGCCAGCTCGACTATCTGAGCAGATGATGAATAGCTCGGTCGTCATGGGGAACTCGATCCCGATGGATTTCAGTGCCTTGAACTCTCCCAACTGGTCTTCCTCGGCTATCAACGGGTCCATGCCCGGTTACTCACACGCGTTCCCTACAAGCACGCCACGACAACCTCCGTCCATGATGGCAGCACAGACTGCGACACAATCAACCGGCACTGCTCCGGCCTCAGTCTATGCTGTCGACGGGCAAGACTGGTATCTCAAAGATAGCGTGAATTGGCAATCGGGCTTTGATGCTTGGAACATGGGCGGAAACTCGGTTCAAACACAATCACCTGCTGGTCTCCCAGATTCTCGAGTCTTCTTATTTGCGACCAGTGGCCCGCCTTCCAACTCACCTTCCACGGCGACGACACAATCGCCTCCCCCGCCAATGACGTTAGACCTGAACCTTGACAGTCTTGCATCAGTGGACGGCTGGGATCTTCCGAACCTCGAGTAGGGTGGAAGCACTAGGCATACAGGTACGAAACCTACTGCTACGTTTCTAGCATATTCATAAAACCTATATGTATGTTTGCAGCTCCCTCGACCTGCATCCCTCTGGTGGTGCAGCTAGAGGGAAATTACTAAACCGGTGTTCCATGGAGAGAGTTTGTGCCTTACGATATCACGGTGTTTATTATCTCCAGATTTATACATGGCGGTGGAAGGCAAATCGCGTCAGTATTGGAGAGGCGACATATTTCACCCTACGAAGAAATTTCTTCAAATATAGTATTATATGTCAAGCAGATTGTTATCGTTATCCGGCGTTCTGCCAACCTCTATCCATCTAAAGTTGCTCGCTCTCTGAAGCTCTTGCATTCCCTGTCGGAACTTGTAATCGGGCCAAGTGAAATATCGTTCATATACTGTATGATATGACCTTTTTTCATCCAACAAGACATAAATAAATCTTTTGTCTGGGTTCCATCTTGGTTGAGGAAAGAGGGGTTTGCTCAACTATTGCTGAGGTGTTTTAGTAAGAACTTCCAGAAATATGAATGGAGATCTCTTGCTATGGGGCGATGAGACCCCAGGACAACGTTACCACGTTTGCAGCTGCATCCTTTGGTACCTGAGAGACGTGGGAAGCTGCAGCTCCAAGGTTGAGTATCTTGCGGTCAGGACTTAAGAGGATTGGTTCACGCCAAAGACGTGTTGAAGGATCCTTGGCGGGCAAGGTTTCCAGTGTCCTCGGGTTATGTTTTTGTGATATGTGTGGCACTTTCTTTTTCGGCGGGCACATGGGATACAGTATTATTCATGAGTCGCATGATAGACGGAGGCATGTGATACAGCATTGACTTATTTTCCACTACTTCACTTGCCCTACAAAGTAACTTATAGATAGTGCTTACGAGACGGTTCGGGCGGGAATGAAGCACCCAACTTCTACGTGACGTGAACATCAATGACCAGATACTCCCATCTCTCTTCCTTAGCGTTGGGTAGTGATTATGGGGCCAACATGCAGTGTGATAGCCTCACCGAGAGATACTCGTGGGAAATGAAGGAATCTAATGCAAGGTACTAGTCAACAGAAAGGGGTTGGCTGTCTTCACCGTACTCTCTATGTAGCGAGCTAGCATTCCTGGCACGCTGCAGCTGCAGGTGTGACACGAAGGGCCGAGAGGAGGGGCTATCCGCCTTACCGCTACTTTAGGCCATTGCTGCTGTTCGACTCAGCGTCAGATTGCCAATTGACGTGTTTTAACTCACAAGACTACCACCTATGGATCCTTTCACCGTCTCTTCGTCCGTCCGTCCGTCAATCGGCAGACGGCTTGCAAAAGGGAAGAAAAAAAATTGCATGCACAATCCTCTCCGCCTCTTTCGTTAAGAACACTGCATAACCTCCTTTCCGCCTCCTCGGGTCTCTTTCTTTTCTATCTCGTCTTCTGTCGGTCGCTCGAATGTTATATCTTCTAGGTAGAACCATTCCCTTTTTATTCTGATTTCTGATCTATATAATCTCTGTGATATATATATCGCTGCCCTCAACTTCTGGCGTTCTGTGCTGTTTTTTTTCGCTAGGGTGATCTGGCGGAGTTAGGTATTGGGGTCTCTTTTTCTTTTTTATCTACTTGGTTCTCCAACTTCTTCTAGCCGTGCGGCCGTCCAACCCAACCTGGTCCATCTCCCTCCTATGGATACTCTACCCGTCGAGCTCCTTCGGCTCATTTATTCATTCTGTGATCCCGAGTCTGTCCGCAACCTCCGCACCCTGAATCCCGTATTGGCCGACGTGGGTTATGAATATCTGCTGTCGCCACTGTTCACTTCTGTCAACTGGCGTAATGATATCGACCGTCTGCATTGCATCGCCCTACATGATCGACTTAGGGGTAGCATTAAATCGATCAACATCTTCCTGGGGGACCTCAATTTCTATGACGCATGGACCACTTCATGGTAACCCCTCCTCTCCCTCGTAAGCTGCATGTGAGAGCAGGCTAATATGCTCACTCTTACCTCCAGGGCCCAGAACTTTGTGTTGGAAGAACGTTCCGAGTTGATGGAGCAGGCCCGGAATGAATTTCGCAAGATCTCAAGCGGGCGTACAAAGGTCGGGCCACTTCATTTGAGAGCCGATGATCTCCGTGAGGCATGCTCAGCGCTGCCTAATCTTCACGACTTCACCGTGAGCTTTGCAAAATGCCCCTTGACAGACGACGGAGTGTTTTTGCGTGAGGCTTACGAGTGGCCAAATTGCAAAAAACTTAATCCCAAGGAGAGCGAGGAGACATACAGCAATCTGGATGCCATCATATTCGCCTTGCACGGCATCAAGCTCTCATCCTTCAAAATCGACCGGCTCCCCCTCCAGATTTTCCGCCTCTCTAACCACCGCGCTCATTGGTTTACCCACGCTCAATCCTTCAATAGCTTGACTAGTCTAGATCTGACATTGGATCCCTCCGGGCTGCAGGGGCCAACATCCGCCTTTCGTGCCGTCAATGGCCTGGGCCGCTTGCTGCAGCTTGCTACTGATCTGACACGCTTGAGGCTGGCCTTCCATCCCTACACAAGCGAGCACTCCAAGTTCGCGCTTTCTTTCCGAGAATTACTCTTTGGCTTTACGTATGCCAAGCTGACGGAACTGACTCTGGAAGGGGTATCTTGTGATGAGGACGACTTAAAGGAGTTCCTGGCCCGTCACGGCTCTACCTTATTGCGCTTACGACTAGGTGGTCGCGGACTTGCCAAGCCGTTCGAGGTATCACACGGGGGTGTCCATCTCTATGAGGGCACCTTCAAGTCGTTGTTCACTGGCCTGCGCACAAGACTACCGAAATTGGAGCGACTGCATCTCGAGGGTATCTTTGAGTGCGAGCACCATGAATTGCCATCGCACGAGACGTACAACTTTTACCCCCTAACCGACGAAGATTGGGTTGACGTCCCTAAGCCTCGATGGGTTCGGAATTCGCGCCAGACGATAAGCTGTCTCCCGTTTGAGCAGTACGTACTCCACGGCGGCAAGTATCCGGGCGGTAACATGCTCGTACAGAATGGCCATGTCCAACCCTTCCCATGAAAGAGGGGATAACATGGATGTTCTTTGGCTTCTGGAGGCTCAATCGTCCTCCCCAATTCAATATATCCATTCCTAGATCGCAGCAAATATCACACAAGACCATGGCTCAGGATCTTTTTTTCGGTTCGGCGTTTATGGTTAATCTTGTCTTGTCCTTTCCATCGGGTCCAACCAAATTAAAGTCTGTATTACGGACCGTACTCCACTTTGACCTTCTACTCGCGACGGGTGGTTGTCATCGACATGATGAATGATATGACGGGTGCACATGATTTCTCAACTCCTTGCCTTTTCATTTTTATAGACGCAGATCTGCAGCAATTCCTCAGGGAATACTTTTCAGGAAACAGGCGTTTCATGAGTCATGAGCTCTTTTTTCAGAAAGGCGTTATTGATGCAGCACAGATTGAATTGATCGTAGTCTGCTTTTTCAGAATTCAGATCTTGATAGTGGTGGCGGTGATGACGGGATTCATCTGGTCCTTCGGCATTTTATGAACGATATGGCAGGAGGGCGTCTTTCAGGTGGCGTTCAATTGAGGAGGTTTGCAGTACAGATTGATGATATACGTAGGCACGCTTCGGTAGAGGAATAAGACAAATCACCACTTTATGTTTTGCTTCATCATAATAGCCAACGCGCATCAACAACTATGTAGCATAGTGTCTGCTTATTAAATGCTCAACAGACCTGCAATGCTTATCGGAACAGGTCGGGTTGAGACAGCCGACCAACAAGCCTGGTCACCCAAACTGTTGGTATTTCTGTCCTCTTACATAGTGTCTCTTCTAGCTCTGTCTACGCCTAGTAGCCGTCTGTTGGAAGACTTCCTGAACATCAAGCTGGCTGGCGTAAGAAAACCCTGCCATCGATCGTGCGATAGTCGACAATACTGAGCGGCTTAAACCCCTTGTAGAAACAGGATTGTATGTGGTGCTTACTACTACACGTGCAGTGTCCAACGTGCTTCCACCACATGTAAAACAGAGAGAGCGGCGGGTATGCGTCTTGTGGCGTACTCAGGCTCTTGAGCGGGGTTGACGAACGCTTTGTCACGTCTCGCCTCAAGGCCGGCGTAGCTGTGGCGGCGGATAGAAGTAAGCAAATCAATGATTCGGTACGAAGGCTAGGGTAGCGCTGTTTCCGAGAGAACCGTGATGAGCCCGGATCTCACGGGAAGAGGTGAGATATGTTCAGGCGCGGTGATTCCAGTTTTCCCTAAGAAGACGCCTTTTTGGATGGCAACACGAGTTGGAAAAAAGAGATGCCAACTACCAACTGACACTATAGCTGACTGATTACCGCGATCTCTTCATACTGCTCGTGGTCATAGGAGAGGGAAGGAAGCTTCTTGCCCAAGGTAGTGAACGGGTAAGGACAGGGGTATCGGGCCCCACACACTCTGGCCGTTAAACGATCGCTAGCTGGGATAGTCTCGTCTGAGGAGATGCGGGACAATCTACCGAGAAAGAGCGTTTTATTATTAGGTGGTTCCCAACAGCGTGGAATGCCGCTAAAGTTTCAATTTAGGTCAATGTTCTGTCACCTTTATGTATTCCCATTGTATGGAGAGATGTACACACCACCGGCTAACGTCAAGGACATTGGTGGCGGTGATGCGGTGACAGTATCTCGCCCAGCTGGTGAGGGCCTGTTCCTCTCCCGGGGAGAGAGATCCTGAGCCCTTGATTTCGCAATGGGGGTTCCCTTCTTTACGAAGTACGCTGATTTCCCCCTACGTGTTCAAAGCTATAATTATCAACAGAACAAGCAAGTCATGCTAGATTTCTCTCAAGAATGCAACATTTGCTATGCAGTTGGTTCGTCCAGTTACATTTCAAAGACAAGAGAGTTCACCGCCGTTCTTCGGCCCCCAGGTAAAAGCGTCATGCTATTAAATGTTGGGCTGAACAATGTTCATGAATAATTCTGCTTAGATAAACTCGATTTCAAAAAAAAAAAAAAAATTCCATACAACACATACGATAGAGAAATGACTTGTTTTGTTCTGTATACTACCTAGATAGGTAATAAGAAAATGAGGTGAAACCTACCTGTTGAACACCTTTAATACTATCACTAATAGTAAATCAGGGGCTTCTCCACGATTCGGCATGCCGGAACACTGCAGACACCCGTTTGCGGTGATGAGCATCCGAACCGCCCAGGTAAGAAGTGGGTGGCTTGGCCTGGAACATGATTTGCTCCTAGATCACCTCGTAAAAGATTGAAAAAGTAACCTCTTTCCGACATTTGAGTGAGGGAATTCGGTGATGCTGAGTGTTTGCACGTGCTATGGATCCAGGAACGGGCAGGCTACAGGGGTCTAGACAAATCCACAGATTCCGGTCAGAGAATTGACCCAGTATCTAAAATAGGCAGGGAAACTTCTCTCATCTATTGCAAGAGCAACTTGGGGATTTGACCCAACTGTGAGATTTGATATTCTACTTGGCTATCTCCTCATAGGTACGTACCAGCAGCTATTACGTTGCAGCTCGGCAGTGAAGGCGTATGATTTCTGATCTGATATCTACAAAGTATGTCTCGTATTTTTCACTGGTGGGCTGGGCTGATGATGTTCCTGATCCTAGCTCCCTGGTGACAGGGGTTGTGACCTGCTGACAACGTCTGGTAAGCTGCACCTCGATAGCATTATATCTTTTGATATAAATGCTTAATGGAAGCTTACATCCATAAGCTCTGAATAGATAGGTTGAACGCCCAGAGAATGTTTCCAAGGCTCCATGGAACTCTACTAGGTCGCACGGAGTACTTTTTTCTAGGGGAGCACCTCAAAAATCGAGAACGGGCTGGTGGCGTTCCAGGACTTCACTGTCCCTTGGGGCTAAGGGGCTAAAAAGGGCCTGAAGGTACAACGGGCGCAGATAGATATGAGACGCACCTTGTTCACCTTATCATGTCTCTAGCTCACATAGCAACGCAGGTTATCTGTGCAGGGTGATTGTACCTTCTTTGCCAGGCTGTCTCCACATGTAGGACAACAGCTGCAATCTCCTGAATCAGAGTGGCATGTTTCAAAAGAATCTGTGTCTCTCCATTCCCGATCCTTGACTTACACAATGTGTACAGCACCTAAGGTACGTGTACCTAGGTAAGGTACGAGAGGTAGGTCAGGCACCTCATTATTGATAAGGTGGTTTGTTGGACTGTCTTCTCAAGGTTGGCCCTTACTAAGAGATGAATAGCCATTGTTTCTCAGGTTAAGTACCTGGAGATATGAATGTTTAAGTAGGAATGTGTATTGCAGAACGGTGCGTGTGCCTATTTGAGCGGTGGTTGAAGTGGGCGGATTGCCAGAGTGGGACAACACGGATGGACATGCATGATGCAGCCCCCTAAAAACAGGTTGGCACCAGGTAGCGCGACTAATACAAGGTACCTGCCTCGGCTGCCTAAGGTATGAACGAAACCATTGTACCAGGACTTTCCCGTTTGTCACGCCACCTAAATGGGCGTTATTCCAATGTTCACAAACGTCACTGCACCCTCCAAATCTGCAGCCCAGTCATTCGTTCCCCATCCACTGTCTCTTCCTTCTTTCTTTCATCCTCCCTCTATCTACCTCCCTCCCCGCCAACCAACAAAATAATGGGCCGACAAGCAAATAACTTGATGCAGTCTGTGTCATAATAAGTCTTTACCAGCCTGACCAGATTGACTTACGGAGACCCAAGTCCTCCCTTGTCTCTTTTGATTAACAAAATCTCCTCGTGCATTCGATCCCAATCTCGGGTGGCGGCCAACCTAATAATCGGACTCCAACAACAAAATCTCCGACGGCACCAATCCCTAGAATTGACATTCTCCTCGCCTTGAGAGCGATCGTCACCCATTTTGGCTGCGCCGGTGCTTTGGCTCGATAGCCATGCAGCGCGTCTCGTCACTGCTCCCGACATGGGACCGCCATCGATCCAGCACCAGCAGTTTGAGCAGCCACCACACCCGCAAACACAGCATCGACAAGGTCCGTGGATGGGCTGACAAGATCCCCTCCAACCGCATCAGCACCTCGTCCCGTCTAGCCAAGGAGGCCTTCTGGCCCACTACCCTTGACAAGGAATGCGAGAAGGCTGCCCGCATTGTCAAGTCCTTCTGCAGTATGTGTTTGCACTACTGCCTTCTAATCATTGCTTGTGCGCACTAACTGACAACCTTCCCAGCTGATGGCTTTTCTGCTCCCGACGAACGCCCAGGCAGTCCCATCTCCTCTTCGAGCAACCATACACCCAATCAAATCCTGAAGAAGATACCGCCGAGGATAATACAGAATGCCGTGGGTCTAGCTATTTTTACATCAATGAGGTCCGGCCTGTGGACCTCGGGATCAGGCGGTAGTGGAATTTTGATTGCGCGAAAGACAGATGGAACGTGGTCTCCGCCTTCTGCCCTGGTTTTGCAGACACCAAGTCTAGGGTTTGTCATTGGCGTCGACATATATGACTGCATCCTCGTGATCAACAACTTCACAGTCCTCGAAGCATTTGCGCGACCGAAACTTACACTTGGCACTGATGTCTTGTTATCAAGAGGTCCCTTGGTCATGTTGGGCCTCCTTGAGAATGATGTCACGTGGGCAGACCTAAGTGACTCTGCCATCAGCTATGTCAAGGCCAAGGGCCAGTTCTCAGAAGCCAAATTAGAAGGTACTGTACTTCAGGAACGGAGCGACGAGAATGAGAGATTCTACGGTATGAAATTGAGCGTAGCAAAGATCATGGCTGGCGATATAAATCAGAGTCTCCCACAACTACGACCCTTGACAGAAGTTCTGAAAGCTGCAGAGGGGAGAGTTGACTACGACATGGCTCTCGTGGAGGCACTATCATCCCAACCCGCACCTGGAGATTTAACATTCGAACCCTCTCAAACGCCAGTATTATCACCTATATTCGGCCTACCCAACGCAAATGACCCAGATCCATTTGGTGTGCTGGCTCTTGAAATGGCTGGCATTGGTATCCGAGAAGCCGGAAGCCAACTACGGCCTGATAGCTCCCAGTTTGAATACCACCCAAGTCCGACGAGTTCGGTGTTTCCGAAAACCAAACGTGGAAGCGTTGACACGACCATGTCACGCAGCAACCGAGGTAGCTACATGTCAAGCAAAACCGCTGCCACGGAAAAGAGTCATTTTACAGATGCCCACTTACAAACGTATGCGCCCACCCCAGAAACGACACCAAGTCATAGTCAAAGTCAAAGTGAGGATGGAAACCAAGCGCAATCATCGGATGAAGTTCAAGATGTCAAAGAGCCCGTGGAGGTTGACTACACGAAAATTGACATCAGTTCATTGCGCATGCTTTCGAATTTCCCAGATCTAGATGAACCATTGCTAGAAGCACAACCTAGACCTAGCATCTCTGTAGCTAGCGATAACGTTGATCTCCCCGAGCAACAGCATAGAGACCTAGAACGAGAACACAGCCCAGTCCTCGTAGTGAGCCAGGACGATGAAAACAAGCTAGATGACGAACACGACCACGATAGAGATGTTGAAGAGGAAGATGACATGGACGATGACGACGACTATGACGACTTCGACGATGACGATCTCGATGGTGATGAAGAGGCGGTTGTCTTCGAAGTTGCTACTGCACAAACTCCCGCGAGGATGGCCATGAATGGCTCGCAGGCTGTGCAAGTCAAGGGAGCTGTTGTTACCATCCCGAAACGATTACCACCACCACTACCGCTTCGGAGCCCTGCCCGTAGCTCGCGAAGAAAGAGCCAGATGCCTGACATTAGCAATATGATGGGCAGTCCTCTTAGGCAGGAGTTTGATCCCTCGGAAGGACCCAATACGGCCACCCCTAGAGCATCCAGATCACTAGAGCCAAGCGACGTCCCCGAAGTCACAGAAGCAGAACTTGGACATGCGGTCGCAAATCACGAGGCTGTTGTCAAGGAAATCTCTGTAAACCCTATTCAGCCACGAGAGGATCCAGAAGTCAAGTCTTCTGAGCTTGGCGAGCAAACACCGAAGAGAGAGAGTATTCCCAACCGGACCATGTTGTGCATGAACGAACAGGCTGTGAACGGGAGCGGCGATGTCGTGGCGGTGATTGCTGCTTGAAATAGCAAATTCTTCGGGGTTTCATCAACATTTTTACGAGACTCATGCCATCGTTCGGAGTTATGATGATTTACAGGTCAAGCATGAGTAGGTAGGTTATGGTGCACAAGGACAATCGCGGGATACAATATTTACGGCGGGGGCTTGAAAGGAGCATTGATTGCACAATGTGAGAATCGCACGCAGGTTGACTTTTCCACTTAGGACTGTTCCATAAGGAGTTGGAACGAGACAATACTACGGATACCCCAAGATCACTTTTACCTAATCACTGTACATATACACCATAATTTAAGGACCAGGCGGGAAAGAACAGCCGACAGACCTAACGGGTGGACATGCTCAAGAATCAGAGACGTGCGCCACAGACCCCTAACATGAGCAGAGGGTATCTGATGGTGATAACGACTCGATATGTAGCGTCTGCTCCATAGTAATGATAAAACGAATGTACCAAAAACCGCAAACCGTCCGGGTCCCGGTTCCTCCGATTCTCCCTAAGCCAGACTCACAGCATTATACTTTGGTCCTTGAAGGGCTGCCATGCCGGTCACGTTGGGTCTTGTGAGATTTCGACAAGACTTGTACTATCAAGTCTATACAACAAAGTGGCCAAGAACCAAAAGTCAGTCTTGTATTGTCCTCTTGCAATTCTTCCAGATACCCGGGACTGAATACCTACCTAAGTTCGGCTGGTAGTATATAAAAGAGGTTTCTAGCCTCTGGATAACGAGGAAGTTGAATCTCGGGCTTATTCAGAAGCTATTCTTCCAATTATTCACCAACTACATCTGTCAGTACCCCCAGGTAAGGCAAGTAGCATATATACATGGTATGAAAAATGATTCAATGTCGTTTCAACGGCGTAGTTGCTCTTGAAGGTGCGGAGATATGCGGGCCATGCCAGCCGCTTGCAGTCGACATGTGATACTTACAGGATGCTCTTTTTGAGAGGTAGTGCCAGGTACAGGAGAACGTGGCCCCGCTTAGTTCAGTGTTTTTCTTGCACATTCTGTTTTCCCATTCCCAGCTTGATCGAGTCTTGATTTTTGTAGATTATACACAACCCAGACATCAGTCAATCGGGAGTATCACCATGGCCAAGAAAGGTAGCAAGGCGAAGAAAGGCACCAAGGCTACCGGCCAATCGCCGTAAGTTATTCTTCGTGTGATTTCTTATTTTGCTCTAGCGTCGCGTTAGCGCCACGCTAGTGACTAGCGCGGCCACAATGCCCTCCAATGGGGCAGGGGACTGCGCCACAATGCTGCTGATTCTAACGGTCAAGCAGGGCCAAGCCACAGGCAGACGGCAGCAAGCTAGGGCGGGTACAGGAATACCTGGAAGCTCAATACAGCGGTACGCGATCAAATAAGGCCGCGGTTCAGGTTGACGGCTCTCGCAACTTCAATCACGAACCACTCGTACATCGCCCTCAACGAAGCTTGAGCTCACCCCCATCACCTTCCTCGTCCGTCCAAGCAACTCGGTTTTCTTCGCCACCCAACGACAGCGACAACCACAGCGAGATGTCTGGCCAGTCCAGCAAGTGGCGCGACGAGCAGGTGCTTGTCATCTGCCCCGGCAGCCAGACCACCATGGCTCAGCTCGGCATCCACGAGCTCACCGTTCCTACCCATCGCATCCCCACCCGCATGTTCAAGGACGACCAGACCAACGAGTACCGTCCCTACTTCACCTACAAGCGCAAGAAGGCCGATGCCCTCGACGAGTGGGAGTATGTCGAGGACCGCGACAGCGTCGAGGGCGCCATCTACCCTCTGCAAGGTAAGCTTCCCACCACCTCTTTCAACCATGCACTAACAATTGGATCAATCACACAAACCCAGGTGGTCGCATTGTCAACATGGCCGCTTTCCTAGCCTTCATCGACCACGTCCACGGAACCCTGACCACCACCTTCCACAACACCCCGATCATCCTGATGGCCTCGCCCCAGTGGACCCGTCCTGACCAGGAGACCATTACGCGATACATCTTCGAGAAGACCAGAACCCCTGCCTTCTGCCTCCTCCACAGTGCTGTCGCTGCCCAGTACGGTCTCAAATGGCCAAACATGACCGTCGTTGACATTGGCTATGAGAAGGTCGATATCACCTGTATCTACGACTTCTCTATCGTGAGCCACAAGCACATCGGATTCCCTTCACCCATCCGCGACATCTCAGGAGGCGAGATCTTCACTCAGAAGCTTTACTCTCTGCTCAAAGACAAGGGCTTCACCTACGACATGGCCGAGCAGCTGAAGAAGAGCCCGATCTGCGAGGTCCTCCCCTATCGTTCTGATCTACCACACCTCATGGAGCTCCCCACCGAGACAACTGTGACCACCAGTCAGCCTGCTCCGGATGCTCCCACCGTGAACGAAGCTGCACCAGTCGCCGCCACCTTCGATGGCGAAAATGATGACATGAATGGCGCCAAGGATACAGATGATGGAGTTCTCGATGTGGCCAATATCGTTACTAGCGGTAACACGCGCGAATTTCTCGCCAAGCGGGAGAAGGAGAAGGCAGAGAAAGCCAAGTCCAAGAAGCACGGTAAAGGCCAGGACCCTGAGCCTGCCGCGGCCAAAGCTGCTCGATTGCCCAATTCCAAGCGCACCACCAACACCTTCCACTACGAGGTGCTGGAGCACGAGGATGTTCAGGTTCCCATCCCTAACGGTAACGGTGTTCCCAAAGTTGATGCCGTTCCGCCTCCAGTGGCCAGCGATGCTGCAGCCACCGCAGAGACCACAGCCACGGCTACAGAGACTGCGACTGCCTCTGATGCTGTCAAGATTGAACCCAAACCCGCAGGAGAGAACGGCCAGGCGAATGGCAGCGCAGAGGGTACGACTTCTACCGAGCCGGTCAAATATGCTACAGAGCGCCGAACGAAGCGCGTCCGCAAAGACATCGAGGTTGGCCTGGAGAGATTCCTTTTTGCAAACCGGTACGAGATCGATCGCATTGTCGATATGATATACCGCGCCATCCAGTCTATTCCAGAGATGCACATGCGACAACCCTGCTGGGACAGTCTTGTCTTCGTCGGCAACGGCGTCCGAATTCGAGGCCTCAAGGAGAACATTATGCAGACCCTCAACGCCCGCTATTTGATCTCACCGAGCACTGCGACCATCTTCACTTCAGAGCTGCCATCTAACATGGCCACGCCCAGCGGAACTGGCTCTCAGACCCCCACCGGCTCTTTCACAGGCCAAATGCCTACAACCAGTTCCGTCAATCCACTCCTGCAGGCCGCAACCACTGCTTCCCTCAGTGTGCCTCAGATGCAATTGCCCGGTTCATTACCCGGTTCGCATGCTGGCGGCGCCAGCCATCACCATACCCACGCACAGACGCCTACGAGCATCAAGTTGGCTGCCCTGCCTGGTTACCTAGCGGAGTGGACCAAGAACGGATTCGAGGAGGCCATGTTCCTGGGTGCCATGATCGCCGGCCGCATAGTATACACCGTGCACATGGATGCCCAGTCCGCCGAGGCTCAGCGCCAATCCAGTCTTCACCGTGTCGACTACAAGTAAGTCACTCCCCCTCCTTCTGGCCGGTAGGCAAAACACTAACGACCTTGGCAGTGAGATGGGCCCTAAGGGTATCCGTACCCACAACATGATGGGTTTTTGATGTTAGAGATGCATGCCGCAAATCATGATGATGTTCGGTTCTTTCTTCTCTTGTGTCTCACTTTTGTAACATCCTGGAGTTGGGGACTCTAAAAAGCCGGAGAAGGCGTTTGGAGAGGGTTTTGTTCTACCTGTCTGAATGAAGGAAAGAGAGGTTTTGCTTTCTGCCACTGTTGCGTGGCAAGTGTATTGCAGAGATCGTCGCCATCACATTGCAGATGGTTTGTACTATAGCAGAGCCGAAGAAATGATACCTCAGGCACAGGCGTGATGAGGTAATGCTTCGGTCGATAGGCAAATAATGATGAAATACTTGATATGAAATTGATTTTGCTATTCGTGATCTCAGTTTAGTTGTCACGAATCTCCCTGGCATCCCTCAAACTGTGTTTTGAGATGTTCATATACTAGCGATATGGACAACAGTCTGATGCCAATTAGAAAGCTTTTCTTCCTACTTTCTCCCTCCCTCTCTCACGCTTCTTCAATCCCTCACTCACTTCGACGGATCCAAGAGGACCTTGCCCGTCGTTTTCCTCCCCTCGAGGTCCTCCTGTGCGCGCTTCACCTCACTAAGTGGGATGGTCTCATGAATAGAAACCTCAAACCCGCCCTCGATAAAGTCGAACAACTCCTTGACGTACCCGTCCCACTCCTCCTGCGTAACGATGTAATTGACCATCGTCGGGCGCAGCACCTTGGCATTCTTGGCCGTCAGCCGACCGATGGTGAACGGCGGCACGGCACCGCTCGCGTTGCCGAACGACACCAGCGTGCCCTTGCGCGCGAGACAGTCCAGAGAGAGGTCGAAGGTCGCCTTGCCGACGCCGTCGAAGACGGCGGCAACGCCCACGCCGTTGGTGAGCTCGAGGACGCGCGCTTTGATCCCCGCGGCGTCGGTCGTCGTCGTGTTGATCGTGTGCGCCACGCCGTTGGCGCTCGCGAGCTTGAGTTTGGCGTCGGTCGAGGCCGTCCCGATCGTGTGGGCGCCGATGGCGCGGAGGAGCTGGCAGAGGAGCAGGCCCGTGCCGCCGGCTGCGGCGTGCACGAGGATCCAGTCGCCCTTCTGGACGGGGTAGGACTCGCGGATGAGGGTTACGGCCGTTACTTGTAACGTTTATTTATTAGACCAGTGGACTGACTGACTGACTTGCGAGAGTGGGTCTATTCTCGTTTTATCCTCCTTGCCATTGATGGATGGGTTTTTTTCACTTGATATTGTGAAAAAGGGGGGAGGGGGGGTCACTGGAGTTATAGAGAATAGTTTTTTTTTCTGGTTGAAACTTGAAACTTACAGCCCTGCAGCAACGTAGCAGCGCCGACACCTGGCTTCTTGAATGCCAGCGTATCGGGCAGCTTGACGGCCTTGGAAGACATTGCGCTCGTGTACTCGGCGTACGCGCCGCTCTCGCAGAGGTAGGCCACGCGGTCGCCGACTTTGATCCCGTGCGTGTTCTCGTTGCCGGTTGCGACTACCGTGCCTTCGGCCTCGCGGCCTAGCATGTAGGGGAACTGCGGTGCCGGGTAGAGACCGGTACGGAAATACCTGTTGATTTTTCAGATTTCATTAGAATCTGTATGTGTTATAAACAGTGAGTTTTTTCTCTTATATTGTTTCCTTTTCGGTTCTCTCTTATCTCTTCTCTCTCTCTCTCTCTCTCAAATCTGACCCTCGCAGACTGTTCTTTCTTCTCCACAAACGACAGCAACACCAGGAAAGCACTGAAGACTGTCACCCCTCACTACAGTGAAAATAAATTGCTCATCTATATAGAATATAGAAAAGAGAGTAACAAGAACTCACGTGTCGATGAAGTTAACGCCGACGAGATCATTCTTGACGAGGATATTCCCGTCAATGGGGGTCGGGACCGGGACATCGGTCTTATACTCCAAAACCTCGGTACCACCCGTCTTGTTAATCAAGACGGCTTTCATAACCTTGGGAACTGGAGCCATGGTGTGTAACGTCGAGGATTCCTCTCTCTTGCGTAATGTAGTTGTGGTTTGCGTGCTTTGAGTGATTATTGCAGCGATGGAGGGGTATCGCAAGCACGCTTGTAGGGGTATAAGAGTTGATGAGATCCGGTGATATGCGCGAGGTGAGACAATGCGGGAGAGCATGAGCTTGTCTGAGTTTGTCTGAGTAAGTCTTTCCTCAACAGCTTTGGAGTTTCCAGTATCTGTAGCCTGTGATCGTGACAGATATCTTATACTTAGTCATGATGTCTATTTATCAGCGATGTCGTCAATCTGCCCCTCTATCAGTAATATGAATGCGCCACTCTTTAGTTGCCCCGCAGCTACTCCGGCCGGCGGGACCGGGTACCGGGGAGCTCGGATATCTATACCTACGCCCGCCCTATTTGATATCAGACATGGACCCTCATGGGCTAGTCCTTCCCAAGTCGGACATCTCAATTCTTATCAGGGAAGCATTGGCAAGTACGAGATCGGGCGTACTACTCGAATCTTGAATCCGAATACAGTATTATCACGGGGTATCTATGTGTAAGCCGCCCGCATATTCTCCATTTTTGTCCTTGCCGAGTATATACATTTTACCTTGTCAAGGCAATGTCATCGATTCTAAGAATCATCTTAACCGTCTCAGCTGCCAGCTCTACGGCACTGGTGCTCACCAATAATGGCTGTAGCACATTCTCTTTGGCGATGTTGGAGTTGACACCTCCGCTCCGGATGCTGACGCCCGCATTTTTCTCACCCATCTCATGTCTGTGTCGAAGATCTGTAACGACCTTGATACTGTTCAAACCGGCGTTCTCCGCCAGCGTAGTCGGTATAACTTCAAGTGCTTCGGCGAACGCCTTCCAGCAGATAGCTTCTGTGCCCGTAAGAGAGCGTGCTTGCTTTGAGAGTTGAGCTGCTATCTCGATTTCTGGAGCACCACCACCCGCAATGAGAGCCTTCTTCTTGACTAAACACCGAATGACACAAAGAGCATCGTGAAGAGATCGTTCAGCTTCGTCAAGAATGAGGCTGTTCGCACCACGACACACTACAGAGACTGTTTTGCCCGCAGACTTAGTGCCTGTAACCTTAATCATCCGCGCTCCGTTGGATTGAGATTCCTCGACAAGATCAGCCGATCCCAATTTGTCCTCGGTGAAGGAGTCGATGTCGGCGATGGGCTTGCATCCAGTGGACTTGCAGATGAATTCAACTTCATCACGCTCGATATCCTTGACAGCCAAAATGTTGAGCTTAGCAAGGAAGTGTAGAGACAGGTCGTTCACAGAGTCGCGAAGAATGGATTTTT
This sequence comes from Xylariaceae sp. FL0255, assembly GCA_022578795.1. Lineage (NCBI taxonomy): Eukaryota > Fungi > Ascomycota > Sordariomycetes > Xylariales > Xylariaceae > Xylariaceae sp. FL0255. Next base: position 28,422 of record MU388934.1, on the reverse strand, counting down.
GGATGAAGAGGACGTTGCACTTCGCCTTCTTGATCTTCTTGACCAAATCGAGGAGATAGAGTCGCTCCTCTTTGACAATCTTGTCCATTTGTCGGTAATCGTTTACGGAGATAGTGTTCTCCATCTGTTTAAAAGTCAGCCATTATTACCATCTCTAAAATTCACGTAGTCACGACTCACATCCGGCTTTGGCGGGCTCAGTTGGAATTGGATAAGTCCGATCTTGGCCTTCTCCATCCTCACTGGACCGCCGGCGGCCTTGATGACTTGCTGTGTGAGAACCAAGCCGTTGACGAGCTCGCTGTCCTCTATTGTGCCTCCGACTTTCTTGATGATTCTGATGTTCTTCAAGTCTACATTATCGGCGGTTTTGATGTCTATCGTTTTTGTGACGGCATTGACGGCCATGGAGCCTAGAAGGCCAGAATATTGCGAAACGATCTTGGAAGATAGCGAAGTGTTGGCTGCTTGGAGGAGGGTGGCGTTGTCGGCGAGAGATACGGGTTGGGACATGTCGTGTAAAATCTGAACCGCGGCGGCTGCTGCTCTCTGGAAAGATTCAGATATGACTGAAGGGTGAATGCCCTTGGATAGTAGGCGGTCGGCGGCACCAAGTAAGGCGCCACAAATGACAACAACGGAGGTTGTGCCGTCACCAGCCTCGACATCTTGAGCAGACGAGAGGTTGACGAGCATCTTGGCAGTCGGATGCAATACTGACATACTCTTCAACATGGTGTGTCCATCGTTTGTGATTATGGTCTCTCCCTTTCCACTTCGAATCATCTTGTCCATTCCTCGAGGCCCCAAGGATGTTCGAATAGCATCGGCGACGGCTGTACTGATTTAGCGAAGATCGGGTGGATGATAACCCAGCGTGGTTGTAACTGTACCTCTAGCAGCTACGATATTGGATGATCGGACAGCCAGAGGCTTCTCCTTATCCTAATATGATGTCAGTTTATGGGGAAGAGAGCTTTGGAGGAGAACTAGGCATACTCTGAAGGTAGCATTGCTGTTTGTAGGACCGCCTGCAGATGCGGCGGCTGCGGTAGCCATGTCGAAAGGAAAGACCAAAAGTAAGCGGTATCTAGGATGGTTGTGTGTGGTGTTGATGACGTTGCAAACCGCCTTTTTCGAGACCTTTGAATGTATGTGAGCGTGGGGAAGCAAAGGCAGAGAGGATTATAGTGAACAAAGTCCCCGCCAAAGGCTACCAGATATTGATTTTATTTTTTAAAGACCCGACATTGATCGGCCATGGGGGGAGGGGGGCAAGGGGGGTAGCTGCGAGGCTGCCGAGAACACTAAGCCAAGTTTGTATTAGTGTGTTCTGTCCAGGCATTCAATGCGCTGATGCAACCAACAGGTACCTGGTTTTACTAAATGCCAAGAATTAGACAAATCAGGTTAGCGTTATCGCCGCTTTATCTCAGACTCGGGTCACTCAATTATCAGGCCTTTGACTGATTATACAATTTATGTATAATTTATGTAGAGAGAAAACGGTGCTGCAAAACGGTCTACTTTTACTGTTTACGAAACACGCACTAATATTATATAAGCTTAAGATTGTGTAAAAATATATTTTCGAAATCCAACAGAGACGATTTTGGATTAAATTTAATAGTTCTCCTTTAACCTTTTTTAGCAAAAATAGAATATAATAAAAAACTATCATAAATTATAGCGATCGCGTTATAAACGTAACTAAACAAGCTTTCCTATTAGAAGCGTTGAATGCTTTTTTGCAATTTACTCAATATATAGCTGAGGAATAAAGGTGCCTATTTATCAAAATTCCGCAAAAAGCTGTTGACGACCGTAGAAGTTTGAAAGTACCGCTATTAAGCAGCAAGTGCTCAACTGTATTATAATAAATAAAAGCTGCATGTTAAAATGCAGTCTAGCGATATTTATAGTATCAAGATCGTGCTTAGCTTTAGGAGCATTTTTGGCCACGGTCTTGTATTTATATTCCGACTCTTGTAATAATACTATTTGGCGAGAGCAATTATTTAAGCTGTGGTCGATTATCCTTATAGCCAGTATTAACTGGACTATGGCTTAATGCCCGTTTCGTGCCCCTTACTATAGTAGCATTCGGCCGAGGTACAATATCTTTTGAATTTCTATCGGCTTTTCTCGTAGCTAGGAGTAACCGGACTATAGCTTCGTACCTTTTTTCTACTGCCAGTTTTAATAGCGTCTGGCTTGACTTACTTTTCAACTTGGGGTCGATGCTTTCGGTAGTTAGCAGTAGCCGGACTACGGCTTCGTGCCCGTTCCTTGCCGCTTACGACAGCGGCGTCCGGCCGAATTCGGTATTTCTCGATCCGGGATCGATGCTTTTAGTAGTTAGTAGTAGCCGGACGACGGCTTCATGCCTGTTCCTTGCCGCCCACGATAGTGGCGTTTGGCCGAATTTGGTATCTTTCGATTCGGGATCGACGCCCTCAGTAGTTAGCAGTAGCCGGACGATGGCTTCGTGCCCGTCCCCTGCCGCCCACGACAGCGGCGTCTGGCCGTATTTATCTCTCGGCTCGGGGTCGACGCCCCTAGTGGTCAGCAGTAGCCGGACCACGGCCTCATGCCCGTTCCCTGCCGCCCACGACAGTGGCGTCTGGCCGAACTTGGTATCTTTCGACTCGGGATTGACGCCCTCGGTGGTTAGCAGTAGCCGGACCACGTCTTCGTACCCGTGCTCTGCCGCCCACGACAGCGGCGTCTGGCCGTATTTATCTTTCGACTCAGGGTCCAAGCCCTTGATGACCAGTAATAGCCGGACCACGGCCTCGTGCCCGTTCCCTACCGCCCCGGACAGTGGCGTCTGGCCGTATTTATCTCTCGACTCGAGGTCGACGCTCTTGGTAGCTAGTAGTAGCCGGACCACGGCCTCGTGCCCGTTCCCTGCCGCCCACGATAGCGGCGTCTGGCCGAATTCGGTATTTTTTGACTTGGGGTCAATGCCTTCGGTGGCCAGCAGTAGCCGGACCACGTCCTCGCGTCCGCTCCCTGCCGCCCAAGACAGCGGCGTCCGGCTGTATTTATCTTTCGAGTCGAGGTCGACTCCTGTGGTTTTTAGCAGCAGCTGGACTATAACCTCATGCCCTCTATCTGCTACCCGAAATAGCGGCGTCTGGCTAAAGCTATTTTTAACATTTACGTTAAATTTATTAAATAAAGTCGTCACAACTTCTTTTAGCCTAAAATATGTTGCTAAATATAACCTGGTTATGTGTTTTGGCGTTTATTAATTGTAGCTTTGCTATTTATACCGATCGTTAATTATAAGAAACTAGTTTAATATTTTTATTTATGCTAGCTTTTAGAAAAACGAAAGGATATTCTAATAGCTTAATATTTTATAGCTATAATATCCTTAATTACGAACAATATAAATATAAAAATAGTACGATTTAAAGCGTTTTTCTAATTTGTCGTTTGTTTTTGTATAGCCGTTTTGAAATTTGTAAAAAAAGAGGTAGATAGTATAAATTGCTACGATAAAAAACTATATATCCGGAAACCAGTTATTTTGAGTTTGTTAAAAGTAATTTTGTATTGTATAGTAGATTAATCGGATAATGCTATTTTATTTATTAATTATAACCAATTTAAAATATATAGATACTACGTTTTTAATTTATAGAATATTTTTTTTATTAAGTTGTAGCTTATCGATTTCTACGACAAATATATATAAAAGTTCTAGTATTATAAGAGGCTGTTTATTATATATTATTTAAAATAAAACTTACCTAGCAAACTTTGCTTACTCTTGGGGCTGCAATTAGATTTGTTTTATAGTAGATTTATATATTTTATTATAAATATTTAATCTTATCGGTAAATTATGTAGTTCTATTCGTATTATTTTTTATATATATTTACTAATTATTAACTTTAAATAAAGATAAGCAAGTAAAAACCTAACCGGATTAGTATTATTTATTATTATAATATTATAAAAATATATTTATATTTTATTAGTAGCTTTTATAATATAACTAATAATTTTATTTTAAAGGGCAGGCTAATTTGTAATAAAATCTAGAAGTTCTGCTATATATTTTTACAAATATTTGCAGATATTTTTTTTAGTTACGTAAATATTAATTAACAAACTTTTATTAAATTGCTCCGTAATTTCTAGCAGATTTCTTAAAATTGCGAATATATTCGTTCCTGTTTTTAGTTAAAAATTAAAAAGTACCGATAAAAACTTCGTACAGCAGCTATCGGAAGCTTAGTATTTATTAAGTGCGTTAACGACGATGAAAATTTTAAAATATTAAGCAATAACTAATTCGAGTAGTTTAGTAATTTTGTCTAAAGACAGCCGAGTTTATTTCGTTTTGTGTTGTCTGTAGAAGTTTTTTAAAATTTATAATATAAAAAGCTGGCATTGGGCTATTTATTTAAATAGATTAAATAGTAAATTCTTAACTGTCTATTTGTTTTGACGTTTATAATTATAATAAATATATATAATTATAGTAGCTACCTCGTTCTAGAATCGATTTTCAAAATTATCTACTATAATTAATATTAAGATAGTTTTTCTTGCTCTAAAGATTTTTAAATAAAACAATATTTTGCTTAGCTCTTCTATCTATCTTTAATATTTTTCGGAATCAAATAGCTACTGTCTTATTCCTAGTTGTCGTATTTTGTCAGATATAAGCGATATGACTTGATAATTTAATTAAATGTATATTTTCTTATCTTCCTTTCCTATGAGGAGCCTACGCGCCACCTGTTTTATATAGTAGAGTAGCTCATCTCACTAATCCTGATAGAGTAGCTCGTTTATATGCATATTTCCATATTTTTATATCTAACAAATCTAAAGTCCGACTAGTGCGATTGAGGACCAATACAGGATGGAATTACAGATTAGTATAAAGTTAGAACTAGTACAAATTTGGACCACGGACTGGTACGTTATTTAAACTAGTACAATTGGGGGATTTTATATTAATACGACTTTAGACTAGTACTAACTTGAATTAGTACCGTTTAAGGCCTATACTAGTACGTCTCTTTTTTTTTTTTTTTTTTATTTTAATTTATAAACTATCCTAGCTGCTGTAAAGCAGCTATGTAGCGTATAACTAAAAATATAGGTTCCTTTTTTTTATTTTCGGAAACTAGATCTCCTTTGCAAAAAATATTTGTCGTAAAATAAATTATTTTTGTAAAAAGAGCTGCTTTTTTGCCCGCTTAAAATTGGTTATTTATTATTTATAGTTTTTTTATCTGTTTTATGTTTATGCCGTGTCAGGCTTTTCCTGGCTTTCCTTTTTTTTTGTTTATTTATTATCGCTTGTCGACTATGTATATTGGAGTATTGTAGATGGTATTGCCCGGAATTGCTTTAAAAGGCTTGTTTTAAGGATTATTTTTGCTGCTTGTATTGCTTTGGCCGGGCTATAGAGAATACGTTTGTTGTCTATATACGGTTTTTTGCTTGCCTATATTTGTTGTTGCTTGTCTGCCTACTTTTTATATTCTAGGAGGATGTGTCGTACTGTTTGCGGCCTAAGTTTGTATTGGTATTGGTCGGTATCCGCCTTTTTAATATTGTGGAGGTAAGTGCAGAGGCCGATTTTTTTTATATATATTTATGTAATTACTAAGCTAATTGTTCTATATGTTTTTTTGTGTATTTTAAGGATAGCTTTGCTTAGACGGACCTCTAGCCGGAACAGCTTTTTTCTATGTTTAGCCGTTTTTTAGGATGTTTTCTACTCGTTTTTTAGCGTTTGGCGGATTATAGTTTTGGTGGTTATTATTAGGGTTTGTGGCGGGTTTGGTCCTAGCAACGCAGCGGGTATACCCAAGTATAGGCCCGCAGCTTCTTTGGTTGCTCGGTCTACCGCTTCGTTACCTGGCACTCCAATATATGCAGGGATCCACTAGAATTATACCTCCCACCCGCCGTCACGGAGCTCGTCGAGTACTTGTATGGCCTCGATGAGGATATATCGTCCGGAGGGGCATTTGGGATCCCATAGCGCCATAATGGCGGCTTAGTTATCGGTGAATACGGCGCACTTGCCGGGGCAGTTGGTTACTGTTTGTATATCGCGTATTATTTACAGTGCCAGTACAAGTCCCTTGAGCTCTACTGCGTATATTATGGAGGTGGACGATATGCCTATATATTCTAGTCGTCTTATGAGGATGCGGTTTTGTACCGGCGCCAGTATTACTGCTACGGCACCGATATAACCGTTGATACCGTTTCTGTCGGTATAGATACGTATTGTCCTTAGTTTTATGGTATTATAATCTTTAATAGCTTTTTTAGCAGATAGGTTAATATAGACAAACGGTGGCATCTACTATGGCGGTACTATATATAGTTGTCGTTTTTTAAAACGGTCGAGTTATATATTGTACTTCTTTTTTAAGATGCTTAAAAGTTGATTTAGGGAGCTTTGGGCGTTACGTCTTCGGCTGGCTTTCGGTTTGCTGTTATTTTGTAAGGCTATATTGTCGTATAGAGGGGTAGTTCGAATACATATAATCGTTTTTAGCGCTATTTGCTCGAGTTGCTGTGGCACGGGGAGTAGATGCGTTTCTATATCTACCGCAGCTCCAGTTGTTGTGCGGAAAGCTCCAGTGATAACCTGGGCTGCCTGCTTCTATATTCTCTTGATCGCCGATATTATGGTGCTATCCGTTTTTGAATGGGCTGTTGCCGGGGCAGTACTATACAGAACACTTATATAATATTTGGGGCACGACTATTGCCTTATATATATGCCTTAAGTTGATAGTTCCGGTACGCCAAGTTGAAGAGGTTAAGGCCGTTAAGGCCGATAGTCGTTTAGTAGCCTTCTTTTCGACCTTTGCACGGTAGTTATCCCACCAGAGCTTGGTGTCTATCTGGACGCCTAGGTATCGGCAGGACGGGGAGGCCTTGATTGTGGCATGTGGCAGGCGGAAGGCGTGTGTACTGTTTGCTTTGGGGTTTTTGGTGAAGTATACCAACTCGTATTTTACTAGGGCGAATTGCAATCCGTGTTTTACAGCTTATTCTACCGCCTTACGATGGATTTCTTTTAATGACCAGCACGTCTTTAAACTAGTATAGTACTGGACTGGTCCAGCTGTGGGCCTGTACCGGCACGTTTTCCGACTAGTACTATTTTAAGGGTTAATATAAACTTTTTTATAACGAATAAATATTATAAGGTTGCTTTTTTTTAAACCGTTTTAATAGAATAGTATATAGCTATTTCTTTAATTAAAGCCGAATTATAAATAGCGACTTTGTAAAATAAAGTTTTGTAATGATAAATTGCTAGATTTACGTGAAGCAAATTATATAGCTTCGTTTTTTAAAGGGTTAAACTAGTTTACTTACTATAATTAAAGATTAAATTTTATTATAAAAAAAGTAAATTATATATTTCTACTGTCGTTGATCTATGTCGTATATTTTCTATAAATATAGTATATACGTTTTTGCTTAATTTGATACTTTCTATTTTTTGTTTTATTGTATATAATAGTAAATCTTGATTTTTAATAAAGCTGCAGGTATATAATAAATTATATTCTAGGCGTTTTACTTAATAGCGTATATTACCGTGTCGCGTTTTATTTTACTATTACGAAATAAGAAGATTTTTAAAAAGAATGAATATCGTATATTATATACTATCAGCAGGATATATTTATTATATATATAAAATAAAACCGGCATAAAGATATTATCCAATTACTACTCTGCTATATATTAGTTTTTTTGTCTTATAGGAAATATAGCAGAAATTAATTTATAAAATATAAATTAACGCAATAGCTTAAAGAAAGATAATACCGCTATATATATACAATAATGACAACTTAATAACTATATAGATAGTAGAAAGATCACGTAAATATAAATTTTTGTACCTCTTCGTACTTCCCTTAGTTATAGAGGATATTGGCAAGGTTTCTCGTGCTGGCGAGTGTGTCGGAATACTCTTTGCCTAGCACCTTTTTATATAGTTTTAGTTCTTGTCGATATATATTATTATTACTCCCCCTAGCGGGGCAAAATAGCCAGCGCTAAAATTAGATATAATCCGTTTTTGGCTAAGTCTACAACTGTATAGTATTTTTAAAATATAGAAAATATAAAGGATTTAAAGCGAACAAAATAACTTTTTATTACTTAAGATATCGAACTAAATCGAAATCCGATTAAAACGCCCTCCTATCTAATCTAACTTCGAAATTGAAAAAATAGCGGCGCTTACTAAAATTACTGTCGGTAATATATAAAATTTAAAATTGCTATTTAACGAACTAGATCCGAAATTACAAAACGTAATTTTTAACGTTTTTTATACATTTTTTAATAAATAGTAAAAGGAATTTAATAAAATTTACGTTAACTAATTTTAGTTTTATCGAAAATATTTTTATAATAATAAGTTATACTAGGAATATATTTAATTTTAGTTTTCCGAAAAACTCAGCTTTTTTTTAAAAAAAAATTTTTATATTATTAATAAATAAATCGACTATTATTATAAAAAAATCTTAAATTACTTTCTAAACGTAGTTTTTTAATATATTTAAAACGATATTAAAAAAATCAATTAGCTTAAAAATAGTACTTAAAGTTATAAAGCTAAAAAAATTTTTACTAATTATAATTTATATTTATAATAAATACTAGCTATAATATTTTTTTAACTAGCTAAAACTTAGCAACCAGTAGCTATTAATATAAAAGCCGATTAACTAAAATTTTATAGAAATAAATTTAAAACTTAAAATAATTAAAGATACGTTTAACAACAACTGTTTCGAAAAATCGAAAACTACTTAGCCGTTAACGGTTCTATTATTTTTGAAAAAAATATAAAACGATTTAAAAAGTAGATAAATAGCTATAAAAACGAAATACTTAATACTATTATTAACGAAGTTTTTAAACGTATATAAAAACATTCGAAAAAAAATAACGCCCTAAAAAAAATCCTTTAAGCATAATATATAAAAATAAATCGCGTTTTTTAATAGATCGGTTAAATAATAATTTACTATAAAATACTTAACAAAAAGCAGAATATTAGTAATAAAAAAATCTAAGCCGTTTAAAAAACTATTATTAATATATTCTTACCAGCTACGAACAAAAATAAAACTGCTTAAAAATATATTCAAAATTTATAACCAAATACTAAACTTAAAAAATATAAATTAATATAAATATTCCAATTATAAATTTTACAAAAAATATATTATACAATATAGAAAAACGGAAAATATATAACAACTTTTTAAAAACTTTATTTCTAACTAAAATCACAAACAACGTTAAAAAAAAATATAATTTTAACGCGTTTAATAAAAACGACAATAAAAATAATAACAAGAAGCAAATCTCGTTAACCTCGAAAAATATTATATATACTTTAATAACTCCATATATCGCGTCGCTTTTTTTCGATTTCGATAGATATTCTAATTAATTTACGTTTAAAAAAATTCAAAATATTAACAGAAAAATTAAAAAAAGCAACGAAATCTAAAATAAAAATCCTTCTACAATATACCAGGTCTTTTTAAAAAAACTAGTTTTTTATCGATATATATAAAAATAAATAGTAATTAATTTTAAAATAAAATAGTATAATTTTTTTAAAATATAAAAAAAATTAAACTAGCTACAAGAGTATTTTATAAAAATTTATAAAAAAAAGGTTTATTAATAACTAACGACTTAAACTCGGTTATTTTTAAAACCTTTATAAAAATATTTAGTATTACTCGGCTATAATAAAAGCTAACGAAAAACCGAAAACGAAGATTTAATAATTACCGAAATATTAAATTATTATCTGTTTTCGAGACTAAATACCTATTTTTAATTACTTTCGATATAAAAATAAAACTATAAATTTAATCGACTTGCTAAAATCCTAAATAAAAAATATAAAAAAGCCTGCAAAAAATAGAAAAAATAGAAAAAAATAATAAACAAACTTCTCTCTGTACTTTAAATAAAACTCTTTTTAGTTTAAAGTGGGAAATTACCGTTAGAGCTAGTTTCCAAAAAGTCGACTAATATATTAATAAAATATCTTCGGCTTTTGGATTTTTAACCAAAACAGTAACAAATACGCAGCAGTTATTAATATTTATATATATAAAGCATTTCCGAAGTTTTAATATATAGATTAAAATTAGCAAATTTATTTAAAAACTTTAAATTAGGAACTTAAAATTTTCCGTAACTAAAATTTTAAATATAATTAGTAGACGCAAAAAATAATAGTTTTTTTTTTTTAACCTTTATTAAAAAAACAATATAATAATACAAAGCAAAAAAAATAAAAAACGAAAATAACTATTACGTTTTAAAAACAAAGCCGTTGTTTTTAGCTAAACAAAATAGCTAATGCCAAAATTGGATATAGTCCATTTCTAGCTAAGGTACGGCAATAAAATATATTTAAATTGCAGAATATATAAAAAAAAATCGAATTCGAAAAAAAAAAAACAAATCCAGCTTTTACCAAATAGTCACCGCTATTTTAATAATATCGGCTAACTCCAGCATTTTAATACTTTAATTAAAACTACTTAACGACAGTAATAGTAATAATATCGACGATATTTCTAAAAATAATTATAATAACAGTCCTAATACTAGTATTAAAAAATCCAAAACTAAAGAAATTCTTCCCGGCTATAATTAGATTTTGTAATAAGCCTTTACTATAATATCTTTTCGAATAGCTGACCAGTAGTAACTACAAGTCGATAGGATAGAGATAGGTTAAATAGAGTTCTAAAGAGCCAAGCTTAAGACCGACGACTATTAGCGAGATATATAAATACGGCTTTTCCGAAAATTTAAAAAACACTCGTCCGATATAGGCATCAATATTTCGAAAAAAAAAGCGAAACAAATCAAAAAGCAGATCGATAACCATAAAGAAAAACTTTTCGATAATATTATTAATCAAATCTTTCGGCCTATACGAAAGAGCTCACAAAAAAACGACGTCTACAAAATCTACGATATAAGCCCTCAGGCATAACAGAAGAAAATAAATCGTATCCTTCGACTTATTAACCAAAAAACAACTTAATATAAATTACTCGGCGTAAAACAAGATACTAACTAACATAAAATACAAACAGCTTAATTAAGAAACGTCATTAGCCTCAATCCAAAAAATAATAAAAACACATCGGCCTATAAATATACTCAAAATTTATAGCAATCTCTAGAAATCTGCAAATAAAGCTAATAAGAGAGGGATACTCTAGTCATACATACTGTTAAAAACGCCTTACAAGACCCGGTAAAGCAAAAAAATTATAACTTATTCTTAAAATACAACCCTCGGCCCAAAGTTAAAAATAATTTTGGCAAAAATTTTAAATTATATACATTTAATAATAGCAACAACCCTTTTAACAAAAGTAACAAAAATAACGACGATAGTAAAGCCAAACGCGAAGAAACGTATCCGCAGCCTTTTCCAAAAATACGAAAAGTATATAGAAACATAACTCGGCCAGTCAAGACATTATTTCAAAATCTCGAAAAATCCTCTAGCTAGCTACGGTTCAAAATAATTAACAAATTAAATAGACAAATTCGAAGGATTAATCAATACAATAATATACCCCTTATTATATACCAAATCCCTCAAAAAAAGCTGCTTTTTTATCTATACGCACAAAGACATATCTAGATTAATTTTAAATCCGGAATATTTAATATTTCAAAAGTACAAAAAAAAAAAAAATAGCTCCAAAACTACTTCACGAAAACCCGCTCCAATCCGCGCTATTAATAGCCCAGTACTTAAACTCAACTACTCTTAAAACCTCTACGCTAAAAGCTAAAAACTCTCGATATAACCAACAACGGTCTTCCAAAACCAAACATAGATATAGAATTAACGTAATAATAAACCCTATAAACCTTTTAAATATAAACAAAAATACAGAAATAAAAAATAATAAACCCCCTCGTACAGGCTGCACAATATTTAAATACCAAACCTTTAAATATAGTAATATACCAAAACTTAGCAAAACATTTAATCAATCCGTCGAGGTAGCAAAAAAAAAAATTGAAAAAGCCCGCAAAAAACAAAAAAAACAGAAGAAAATAATAAACAGACTTTCCTCCGTGCCTTAAATATAACTCTCTTTAGTACAAGGTAGGCACTTTTAAGGCCGGCTTCCCGAAAAGTCAGCTAGCATAATAATAAAGCTACGTACCGATATATTTTTAAACCTTTAAATTTCAAACCAAAACAGCAGCAAATATACAACAATTACCGATATTATAATATTTCTAAAATCAAGTATACAAAATATAGTTAACAAGATCGTTTAAATATTTATACAAAAATCAACGAAAATTCTTTATAGCTACAAAATTAATATTTAGCAGTTTTATATATAATAAAACTAAATATAAATAAACTATACTATATATTACTACTACTCTTATAACTCCTACCTCTAATAAAAAGCAATCGTTTTATTAGCTATTTCTGCTAATCCACCCTAGGAGAGCAGCACCTACTCGCTTAGTTCATCAGAACATAAAATAGCATAAAGTAGGATAGAAAACGAAAATAACTACTATTTCTTAAAAACAAAGCCCTTGGCCTTTTCTCTCATTAGCCTAAATTATTAATATTATAAACATCGATAGCAACGCTTTATATATATATAATTACTTATCTAAACAAGATAAAAATCCATCTGCTCCATAATAACGATCTTTCGATATAAAAATAGTTAATAAAATTAAAGCAATATAGGCCGTCCCGCAACCCTGCAGCCATATAAAACAAGGTTATAATCTACCAACACCTAGTTTTTTCTCAAAATAAAACTATTATTAAAAATTAAAACAGCCAAGTTATCGTTTACGGTTCGATAAGACGTAGGAAAAAATACACCGAGGTTTATATCCGCAAGAATATATAGTAACACGTTAGCACAGTTACGTATTTATATATCAAAAATATAAACACAAAAACAAAATACCTAGCTAAATAGCGCATTCCGCTATACTTAGCAATAGAAAAAATAAAAGTACCTAGGTACTAATTTATTACATATCAAGTATACTAATTTTATTCGATATCTATTACATAAATATAGATATTATTAAAACAAAATAAAAAAAAGCCGCTATTTATACATTCCCTAACCGCTTTATATATCGTATTTCGCTAATCGCCAACAAATAAAACATATAAAAATAGTTGCAAACTAGCAATAAATGATATAATAATTAGCTATAAAATAACGAGCCCTAGTTTATATATTTGAACTTATCTTTTTAATATTTTAACTGTTTTATTTCGTAATCTTATCTGTGCCAAGGCAGTCTTATTATTAGATACTAAACAGATGCACTTTCGTCTCTATTTTAAATTACCCTACTATTTAAGTCCGAGCCGGCCGATAACGCCACGCCTCAACCTGCTAAAATCTACTTCATCGCCCACTTCGTCTCTATGTTAATTTTATCGCAGGTCTAACAATAAATCGTATTATAACAGGATAGCTTCTCGTTACTATTTATATAGCTATTATCTTATATATTATCTTAATATATATACTTACCCTATACAATAAACAATATAAAACAAACTAATCGACTGCTTCATAAAATATATAAATTATCCACCTTATTTTAAATATACCGTTAAGCTCTAAATATCTAGTAAAAATAAATATATAAAATTTACAAAAAATACTAAGTAGTCGAAAAAGTAACAATCAACCAAAAATCGTTAAATACCTATATAAAATAGAAACCAGCAAACTTATATTATAATCACGTAGTAATGAACGCTCAGCCCCAAAAAATATACCTAAACTTTTTATCTTATACAGCTTTATTTTATTTTTTTATAATAGCGGTAAAACTTTGCTTTATCAATCTCTTATTTAAGCTATATAACGAAACATGCCATTATACGCCTCCTCCAGCGGCAAAATAACGGAAGCTTAACGCTAACCAAAAATCTCGTCGACAACATCCCACTTTATGCCATTCTTTCATATACCTAAAAAAAAGACGATAAAAAGGTCGTTTTTAAAAATATCGACGAAAATACTAGCCGGCTAAAAGACCGTTGCCGGCAAAAAAGCGGTTTTCAGAAAATCGAGTTCTGCGCACGTTGGGCCGCCGTTAATAGCTTACACTACTTCTGGATCGATTCTTGCTGCATTAATAAATCGAACGGCCCCGAACTTCAAGAGGCAATCACTTCAATGTTCCGATAGTACCAAGATATAGCGAAATACTATATATACCTGTCCGATGTTCCAAGCGATGAAGAACAGCCTCAAAGATCTCTACCACGCCCTGCTTGGGAACACGCCTTTCGTAAAAGTAAATGGTTCACCAGGGGATGGACGTTGCAAGAGCTTCTCGCCCCCCGATGTGTAGAGTTCTTTTCGAAATATAGCGATGAACTAGGCAGCCGGCCAGTTCTAAACCAGCTTCTCCAAGAAGTGACGGGAATTGCCATCGATGCTCTCCAAGGGAAGACACTGTCTACGTTCAGCCCGAGTAAACGTATGTCATAGGCACGAGGTCGAATGACGAAGCGTCAAGAGGACAAGGCATACTCGCTCTTCGGTATTTTCGACGTTTCTACATACGTCAACTATAGAGAAGGAGAAGAGCGGGCAATGGATCGCAGGACCTTACATACATTGGTGAGTATTGATAGTAATGGAAGCCTCAATTCTCTAGCTATTCGAGAGGAAAACCGAGATTACTGCTGCATAACCAGCAGATATCGCTATAATCTCAAAGTTCGATACCTTTAGAGCAGTTGCTACAAGAAAGCAAAAAGCAAGGATACAAAATGCGACAATGGCCAGCTGGCCCGTGCTGGACTTAGGAGACAAGACCGCGAGAGGAACAACGAGAAAGACACTCGTAACCAATGCCGTTACGAAGCGGCTCAGGACGGTTGCTAATGCGACCGAGTCTTGGTACGACCAGCGGTGCGTCCCCGGCTCCCCAAAAACTTCAGTGCCCTCCGCCTCCCCCTTGCCCTGGGATTTCTTGGTCAGTCTCCAATAACGAAAGCCTCGTAGCCATTTATGGATCCAGTCATCCGCGCGAGATCGGGACCCAAGGTCCACCCGTAACAGCCTCGTCTTGTATATTTCAGGCAGAGTAAGATCGGTTCGCATGCTAGATTGCTTCTCGTCATCCAGTAAGGAGAATACCTCCAAAGCCATAATTTTGTTAAAAGCAATAAGCGCTTCATCTATTTCCAGGTAATCAATCTCTATTGCAGCCTAGGTTTATCTAAAAGAGTGGTGGTGACGAACCGTACTGTTGAACCAAATTGCGGAGGTTTAGAACCAAGTCCTCTGTAATCGTCGCCTCTACGCTAGGCACTTCTGCATCTCTTTGACAATGCTTTAATCCAAGCCGATTGGCGGGCGAGTGGTCGATCCCGATACTGAGGCCCGCCTGATAGAGCACGTGGTCTAATGCGGCGATCTCATCCTCAAGAAAGCGGAGGTTAAGGAGATGCGTAGTCTTAAACCGGCGAAATCCGTAAATAGTAAGATCATTATCATCGGTCGCGGCTTGCCAGTGCTTGAAGAATTTATCTGAGTGCCACCTGGAACTGGACATCACGGATTCATAATCTTAATGCAATCAGAGAAACAGGTTGGGCTAGTATGGATTTAGATTTGAAGATGTCTTTATATATCGATCGAGTTCCCGCAGCGATTGAGTATGTGGACACACCAATGTAGCTCCGGCTCTTACCCGCTACCCATACACTATGGCTTTACTTGTAACTCTGCCTAGGCGATACGCCTGATGAAGGTAAGACATACTGATAGGCTGACATATCTAAGTGGCAGGGCTGGACGACTTTTGTAAGTTAGCCCGAAAAAGTCAAGAGAATGCGATGTTCTTCCGTTTGCCGCCTGTGGCGGTGGCGGAGCTAGCATCCTGCGGCACTACACACCCTTTAGTTTGGACAAGTAGCGCGATATACGGCTGCAGCGTTACCTACAGTTGTCATACTTGATTAGTGATCGGCAAAAATGCATCTGCGCCGTGGGAAAAGGTCCACGGAAAGAGGGGTTGACTGGAATATCTCGGCACTCGGGATGTTCCAGATCGCCCAAGGCAGACAGAAGATGTCTGCTCCTTGCCGCTCTATTCTGCATTTTATTTCTGTATTTTAGTCCCTTGGACCCTCTGCTTTTGATTAATTTGTCGTGGATCGAGGTAGTTTCAGTCTGCAGTGATTCGTTCCGTCGCTCGCCATTTGAATTTTCGTCTACATTCCTTTGTAGTTTCCTGTCGTCAGAGAATCACTGGAGATGGCACAATCCAATCTTAAGCAGCTGCACCGCAAGGACTATCACGTGGTGTGGGTATGTCCTGGGGTCGCTCTTGATCCAGCTCGCCTAATGCTAGAGGAAGAACACGACCGTCCTGTCTACGATGCCAATTATGATGATAATACATACATCTGTGGCACCATGGAAGGCCATAACGTCGTCCTTGCTACCAATCCACCCGGCATGGCTGGAAACGTCACCGCCGGACGCCTTGCGGTGCCTATATTCAAAACCTTTCCAAATGTCAAGATGACGATGCTCATCGGGATCGGTGGCGGGGTTCCGAGTCCCACCCCCGCCGATGATACCCTGAAAGACATCCATTTGGGAGATGTTGTGGTCGGGTGGCCCGGTGATGGAAAGCAGGCTGTTGTATACTACGAGTCTGGAAGGCTTCATAGCGATAAGTTCGAAATTCTTGGGACAATCGATAGGCCCGACTGGGTTCTCTTGAATGCGCTTGGGATTCTTGAGTCTTATCACAAGTTCGGCACGACACGTTTCAGCGAGCACCTCAAGAGACTGGATAAGCACAAACAATTTGCACACCCAGACCTCCAACAAGATAAGCTCTTTCAACCAAGCTACGGACACAAGGAAGGCAAGGAAAGCTGCGCGGAATGCGACGACCGTGAGATGGTGTACCGAAATCCACGGACTCGAGAGCACCAGGATCAATTCATTTTCCATAGAGGACGGATCGGCACTGGTAACGCCATCGTTGTCGATGCCAATCAGAGGGATTTGATTAGTGAACGATGCGGCGGCCTACAGTGCATCGAGATGTCGGCGGCGGGCGTCGATGCCAGCAGGAATTGCCTTGTCATCCGGGGCATCTCAGACTACTGTGATACACACAAGAATGGGGTTTGGAAGCATTACGCAGCGGCTAAGGCAGCGGTATTTGGCCGAGAACTGCTAAGAATGATCACTCCTAGACAGGTAGACGGTATGAAGGCGGGTCAGTCTTGACGAGTTAATAATCAAGTTATCTTATCAATCCCTAACATTCGTCTAGATCGCTACTTCATGGTCCCCTTCGGACGGAATAAAGGCTTCGTCGGACGCAAATCTATACTAGACGAGCTCTTAAAGATAATCCCGCCAAGCGTCGAAAAAGAGGACTGCCAGAGGACGGTAGTTGAGGGACTCGGCGGCATCGGCAAGACCCAGATCGCCCTCGAGGCCGCCTACCGCGTGGGTAACAAATATCTGGACTGTTCTGTCTTCTGGGTACCGGCCATCAACTTGACCAGCTTTGAGAATGCGTACCGCGAGATCGGGCGGCTGCTTCAATTGCCTGGTATTGACGACGAGAAAGCGGATGTGAAACTGCTCGTAAAGACAGGCCTAAGCCAGAAGAGTGCCGGCAGCTGGCTCTTGATCATCGATAATGCCGATGATCGAGAGCTTTCCAGCACCACCCCAGTCGAGGATTCAAAACGTTCACCCGAGAGCCTAGCTGACTTTCTCCCCTTCAGCCGAGAAGGATCAATTCTTTGTACGACGCGGAATCGCAAAATAGCTTCTGCATTAGGTATCTCAAAAGAAAGGATTATTTCTGTGCCTGATATGGACGACGCCGAAGCTACCGAATTATTACGAAAAGACCTACAAGACAGTCAAATAGCTGATACGAAAATCACAAAACGCCTGCTCAGCTTCTTGACCAATCTTCCTTTAGCAATCAAACAGGCGTCGGCATATATGGTTGAGAACAGAATGGTCACTGTGTCGGACTATTTAGAGACTTGCAGGTCGAGTGATGCTGACCTGATCGAGATGCTAAGCGAAGAGTTCGAAGACCTCCACCGATATCGAGATCACGCCAAGAACCAAAACCCGGTTGCCACGACGTGGTTGATCTCATTTCAAAGCATTTCGCAATACGATCCGCAAGCAGCAGATTATCTTAAGTTCATATGTTTCTTGGCCGAAAAAGACATCCCGTTATCCCTGCTCCCAGTTGCTTCGGAAGTTAAAATGAAGAAATCGATTAGTACGCTACAAGCATATGCATTTATTATAGAACGTGACATATCGGGTACGTTTGATATACACCGACTTGTCCGGCTTGTCATGCAGAACTGGTTGCAGGTGAACGGAAAGTGGAATGAATGGGCTATAAACGTCATCCAGCAACTTGCAAAAGTATATCCATTCCCAAAGCACGAGAACAAAAAGATATGGATGCCATATTTGCCACATGGACAAGCAGGACTCGAGATCTATAGTAAAATTACTGCAAAGGGAGATACTAGCCTTATATTCAATATTGCCCAGAGCTATTTCACCCTAGGGAAATATAACGAAGCGGAACGATTATACCAGCAGACATTGGAGCTGAAAGAAGAGGTACTAGGCCGAGAGCATCCCTCCATACTCGGCAGCATAAACAACCTCGCCGAGGTCCTTCGTAGCCAGGGGAAGTACGAGGAGGCCGAGAAGATAAACCGAGAGATATTGAGACTAAGGGAAAAGGTGCTAGGCAGAAAGCATCCTGATACACTCGCCAGCATGAATAACCTCGCCAATGTCCTCGACAACCAGGGGAAATATGAAAAGGCCGAGAAGATACACCGGGAAGCACTGAGGCTTAACGAAGAGGTGCTAAGCAAAGAGCATCCTTCTACGCTCGCTAGCATGAATAACCTCGCCAACGTCCTCGATAACCAGGGGAAGTACGAAGAGGCCGAGAAGATACACCGGGAAGCACTGAGGCTTAACGAAGAGGTGCTAGGTAGAGAGCATCCTGACACACTCGACAGCATGAATAACCTCGCCAATGTCCTTGTCAGGCAGGAGAAGTACGAGGAGGCCGAGGATATGCACCGGCGGGGACTGGAGCTAAGGGAAGAGGTGCTAGACAGAAAGAATCCTGACACACTCACCAGCATGAACAACCTCGCCTGTGTCCTCGATAGTCAGGGGAAATACGAAGAGGCCGAAAAGATGCACCGAGAGACACTGGAGCTGAGAGAAGAGGTGCTAGGAAGAAAGCATCCTGACACAGTCGACAGCATGAACAACCTCGCCTGTGTCCTCGATAGTCAGGGGAAATACGAAGAGGCCGAAAAGATGCACCGAGAGACACTAGAGCTAAGAAAAGAGGTGCTAGGAAGAAAACATCCTAACACAGTCGACAGCATAAACAACCTCGCCTGTGTCCTCGACAGCCAGGGGAAGTACAAAGAGGCCGAGGAAATGTACCGGCAGACACTGGGACTGACGGAGGAGGTGCTAGGCCGAGAGCATCCCGACACACTCAGCAGCATGAACAACCTCGCCAACGTCCTCGACAGCCAGGGGAAGTACGAGGAAGCGAACCAGATACTCCTTCAGAAGCGTGTATAACCGCGGTTTCTGCCATTAATGACTCACTTATTTATACAACAGCTAGCTTTTACTAATAGCCAAGAATTTTAAATATAATCACGACCTGACCATATTTGCAATTAATAATAATAGCCAAATATGCCTTTAATCCCATATATTTCCTTTAGAGATGTTGCCTGCTAAAAGTCGAGATGAGGTGATTAAGTGCTTCTACTATATTTTCGGTCTTTTCTATGGTTACTGCACGGTTTCCTTCCCGAATCTATTTTATAATATATACTTTTAGTATATTAACTTGCCAAGACTTAAATTCGATCCGCTAGCAGGTTCGGTATATGGTGTTTTTATAAATGACCGAATAGATCAACTTAAAACCGTATATCAACCCGGTCCTCTATTTTTTCAAGTATTGTTCCCGGAATATACCCTATTTCTATTAGCTATAGGTCTAGACGGTTTGCTCAAAGAAAGGCATAGTAGTTAAATAACTTAAAAGAAATCCTTAAATAATATAATAGGCCTAAAAGAATATATATTCTAAAAAAATGCATTATTCGTAGCTTTCGAAATAGCAAATATATTATAAAAATAGTATCTACGATATTTTCAAATCGATATATATATTTAACTTCTATATCGTTATATTTTAAAAAACAATTTGTCGATCGGCTAAATCGCTTTGCTTTTTATAGTTAAAAAAAAGTTTGCCTTAATTACGAAGCAATAACCGGGTTTTTATTACTGCAATAATTTAGCAAATATAAATTTTAAAAATTATATGCTCGTTTTTTATATTATACTAACATTTCTATACTTCGGAGTTTTTACTGTAGGTTTACGAAATAGTAGTTCTATTATTTGGACTATTTGGTAGAACTTTAGTTTTCGAATTAGAGAATCGTAATATGGCTAATTTCTTAGCTATTTTACTAGTAGGGCGGCTTCCTAAAAAGCCGCTCCACGAGAAGTTATTTTATAAGGACGCCAAAAAAAGAGCAAGTCGAGCAAAATTAAATTATGCAATATATTAAGTTAAAGCTTTTTTTATTTCTTTTTAAAATGATTTTAATTAATATATATTAATAAATAAAACTATATTTGCTAAAATAGGTATTAAATAAAGGTACTTTTGCACCTTTTTTTTCTTATAAAATAAATTAATAATATTTACAAAATATAGTTAAAGTATAAATCGAGTTTAAAAAATCGGTTTATATATTATAAGATTATCTTCGGCTATTGTTTTTATTAGTCTAGATTATTAACTATATACAGCTATAATAAAGAAATATATAAATATATTTATATTCTATTTCGGCCGTTTTGTTACAGTAGTAAATCTTTATTTTTCGATAGAGCTGAGGGCTTCTTAGCTGTTATATTTTAAACGTATTACATAGTATATTAATAATATATGTATAGATCGAGTATAATTATAATATGTTTTAATTAAAGATGACATAACTATATCGAAAAATATTAGGTCGTCTATTTTATATAATACAGTTATAACCCTATCGATTTATAAAGAACTAATATAGTAGTATATCAAAGAGGAAAATCTCGCTATTAAAGATATATATAAATTAGCGGATTCTGCGTCCTCGATATAAAGAAAATTTATAGTTGCTATCACTTTTTAGCGGCTATATTACGTAAAATATCCAGTCCTTGTAAAAGCACGACTGGCAGCTGGATAAATCGTTTTATTTCTCAAGTATCAGCTTATAATTAGAACAACGAATCTTAGCCATCAGTGGGCCTCCGGGAGCTTTAACCAGAGTTTTTATTATAGCGATATTTTTCTAGGTATTATATCTGAGCAATTATTTTCTATTTTGAATTAGAACTTTTTGCCGTAGCTTTACGAAATGGTGCCTTTGTGCTTAGACTATTCAATACACAGCCCTAGCCCGCAAATTAGGCAATCACCGTTTGTCCTGGCTTCCTAGAAAGCCGCTTTATAAGAAATTATCCTATATATTACTATAAAAATATCAAAAACTTAAAAATATTCTAAATTAATTAAGCTGTCTTTTTCTATATCTAAATTACACCGGAAAAAAAAAAATCTTGTAGTAACTCGACTGGTACAATTAACAAACGGGCAGTCCGTTTAGAATGAAACGGTTATATATCTATCTTTTTTTGCCGTACATTTACGGTCGTACGTAGATTAAAAGCTTCCAAATCTTATACATTCGGACTTGTACAAATGTAGGTCGTCGTTCAGTCCAGGCTCTGGCTGAGCTCGGGCCAAAAGCGGCACTGCTCGGGCGAAGCCCCCAATGCGATTCAGGACGGTAAAACCTACTTCCAAGGTACCAAGGTACATAGATACATACCTACACACACCAGCCCGAGCTTCCATTCTATCACCATCCACCGTCCATCAATCATTCATCACCATCGCCAATCAACACATCTACATGTAACCGCGAAATACCCCACGTTACGTCTTCACCAACCATACATCACCTTTACATCAATATCTTCATTGCTCTCAGCCCATCATCAACATGGTACGTCATCTTAGCCAGCATTACCTATCAACACAGTGAGCCTTTACTAATCATCATCATCTTCTTCTTCTTCTTCAGCCGTCCGCCACGGGGTCGAACTGGGAGAAGTACAAGAAGAACTTTGCCGATGACGAGATAGAAGAGAAGAAGATTCAGCCTCTCTCCGATGAGTGTGTGCCACCCACTACTTTACCGACCTCTACTCTACATCTCTGCAAGCGCTGACCTTTCAACTCGCAGAGATATCCAAGTTCTCAAGACCTACGGTGCCGCCCCCTACGGAACCGCATTGAAAAAGCTAGAGCAACAGATCAAGGAGAAACAACAGAGCGTCGATGAGAAGATTGGAGTCAAGGAGTCCGACACAGGTCTAGCCCCGCCACATCTCTGGGATGTCGCCGCCGACAGACAACGCATGAGCGAGGAGCAACCGTTACAGGTAGCACGGTGCACCAAGATCATTGCCGATGAGAAGGACGAGTCCAAGAGCAAATATGTCATAAACGTCAAGCAGATCGCCAAGTTCGTCGTCCAGCTCGGCGAGCGCGTCTCCCCCACCGATATCGAGGAGGGCATGCGTGTCGGCGTCGACCGCAACAAGTACCAGATCCTCCTGCCCTTACCCCCCAAGATCGATGCGAGCGTCACCATGATGACTGTCGAGGAGAAGCCCGATGTCACATACGGCGATGTCGGCGGTTGCAAAGAACAGGTAGAGAAGCTGAGGGAAGTCGTCGAGATGCCTTTACTGTCGCCTGAGCGATTTGTGAACCTAGGTATCGACCCTCCAAAGGGCGCGCTGCTCTATGGACCCCCCGGTACAGGAAAGACTCTCTGCGCCCGAGCCGTCGCGAACAGAACCGATGCCACATTCATCCGAGTCATCGGCAGTGAACTGGTTCAGAAGTACGTCGGTGAGGGTGCGAGAATGGTGCGCGAGCTATTCGAGATGGCCCGGACGAAGAAAGCCTGCATCATCTTCTTCGACGAGATTGATGCCGTCGGTGGTGCACGATTCGACGACGGAGCTGGTGGAGACAACGAAGTGCAAAGAACCATGTTGGAGCTGATCACACAGCTGGACGGGTTCGACGCCCGAGGAAACATCAAGGTCATGTTCGCCACCAACAGACCCTCCACACTAGACCCCGCGCTCATGCGTCCCGGCCGTATCGACCGTAAGATCGAGTTCTCCCTCCCCGACCTCGAGGGCCGTGCCAACATTCTACGAATTCACGCCAAGAGCATGTCGGTCGAGCGGGATATCCGCTGGGAGCTGATCTCGCGTCTCTGCCCGAATGCCACAGGTGCCGAGCTGCGCAGTGTATGTACCGAGGCCGGCATGTTCGCCATCCGTGCCAGGAGAAAGGTCGCCTCTGAAAAGGACTTCCTCAGCGCCGTCGACAAGGTGATCAAGGGCAACCTCAAGTTCAACTCGACGGCGACATACATGCAGTACAACTAGAAATAAAAGGGACACGATACACAACGTAGTACTACTCACCCTCCATGCGCATCCACTATCTCGAGGTGCATGGCGTGACGACGGTGATCCTCAGTTGGATTGGCTGTACGAGTATGGGCAAAGCAAATGGGAGTTAGCTAGATCCTTAGGCTGTATCTTGATGGTTAGAGACGGAATGGTTCTTAGCTGCCTAGATAATGAATGAGAAGCATCATGAATTTGGCATGTTCTATTGTTTGTTGTCATTGAATGTGCTTTGCCACGTCATACATGTCCCATCCCGCCATCCTACACTCGTTTATACTTCATTAATTCGCCAAACACGCGATGAATAGGAACTCATCTTCTTCAATGGGCACAAGGCATCTACCATTCTGTGCCTTATAATATGCAGGCAAGATTTGTGAGTATCTACGTACATTTTGTCGGCTACCTATATACATTACAATAGCCTCCAAGTCAGGAGGTGCCTTTGCCTTCCACCCTCAGAATCTCATTAATCGGCATCGATTGGACACACGATGCCATGCGCACGCTTCGCTATGCAATGTGTCAAAGATATGCTCGTGCTCCATGGTCAATATAATCGTGATGGCAAACCTCCTGTCTCCTGCTGCGAACGTCGGATTGAAGATATTCGTCAAAAAGATGCTCGGATAAAAGACACCAAACATCATATATAAGTCCGTCCATTATCGTGCTTGAGTATCAAACCCTACTGTAGGGCTTCATGCTATAATATCATCTGGTGAGACTGGGGAATTGTGTCTGCTGGATGCGAAATGAGAAGCCATTTTGGTTAGGCTTCCTTGATTAATAAAGATATGTCCCCGGAGGACTTGTTGCAATCAATATGTCGTTCGGTCCGCCTAACTTATTCGGGTATCCTATACTCCCTCTATACCAGCTAGGCATCCCAGGCATACGACATCGCCCTCGCTGCCCCGTTCCACACAGCACTGGCTGCATATGACTTCCCGATGACCCCGGCCGCTCCAGGTGGTGTCTCCTCCTCCACCACCCTCGCCTTTCTTTTGCTTGTTTTCTTCTCTTGCCAACTCAGCTGTGCCTCTTATGTGATCATCATCATCATTGTTGTTGTTGTTTTCGTCATCAACGTCCTGCATTGTGAACGACGCAGACAGATCTTCGATGTCTTCCTCTTCTGCGGGTGTTGGGAGAGACGGTAACCAGCCCTGGCAGGCTCGTATGCAGACGAAGCATGTCCGCTGGCTGCAGCCCATGCAGTCGGCAAATGAGTCGAGGTCTGATTTCTTGATCGGTTTACGGTGGCATATGTGACAGGGGCTGAGAAGTCCCGAGGTGTTGTTGGACCGGATGAGAGGTGGTCGGGTCTGATGAGTGGAAGACGGCGTGTGATCTGGATGGGCGTGTGAGAAGTAGGACTGTTGTGTAAAGCCCGGTGAGGCGGACTGTTGTTGATTATGGCTCTTGCTGGTTTGATCGTGGTAGTGTTCGTTATCGTCTACGATGCGGAGTTTCTTGCCAACGGGCAAAGGGATCACTTTTCGTGGGACGTTGAAAAGGGAGGTGGATGTTCGGTTCGCGGTGAGGAGGAGTCGTTCATTGCTGTTGATGGCCGACAGGAAACCTTCTGAGTTTCCATAGGTGGGACTGCGGTGAGAAGGTCAGACGTTAGTTGAGAAAGGAGATAGACATATGAGGGAAAGGAGGCGGGTCATACTATGGCATTTGAACCTCTGCATCGTCATCTCTCATCCTCTTCCGGGTTGACGGTGAGACCATCGAGGGCAGCACCGGCTGGGTTGCCGATGGCATTAGACGGCTGCAGTAGATATGATGATGATGATGATGTTTCCCTGCACCACCTCCGAAAAAGGGAGTGTTCGTAGAAGGGTGAGAAATAAAATTCGATGTCAAAGGTTAAGACGAAGGGGAAGTTAATTGGAGGGTCGGTAAGCCACAATCACAGTCAGGTCAAGTCAAGTCATCGGAATGGTATGTTGGGAGGTCGTTGTTTTGTTGTTCGCTCCTCGTAGTTTAGGTAGGTACATTAGCGACTAGGATCCCTAAATCGGCTGAGTGGGGACTTCTTGGTCGCCTGGAAACTGACCAAAAAGGTTCTCAAGGCCCGGGTCAATCGCCTATCGCGGCACGTTATTACACACGCCACTTTACGTGGTAGAGGCTGATGAAATAAAGTACTGAGACATCTCATAAGTTGAATAAGTTGCTTTTTGTTGTTTGGGTCACTACAAGGTAGTAAATGAATATAATAGAATAATTGGAAATAAGAAAGACTAAGAAAAAATTGGAAAAAAATGTAAAGAAAGAATCTACTATTCGGGTTTCGAACAGTGGACCGGAAAACCATTAGGTTTGTCCTTGCAACCGTCAACTTCAATGCCGTTGTTATCGCCATGGGGAGTCATTAATCTGTTGAGCCGACCATTATTCCAGGTTACTGTATCGGTTGTGGGAATTGTCTTGTTATTGTTACTTATATCTTTGCTGCCAGATAACGTACCTAGGTAGGTGGTCAAGAGCGGCGTATTACCCCTTGGAAATCTCCAGCTTATTCCCATGCCTCTCATCCTCTCCTCTCAGCATAAACAACCTCATATCAGATTGAGGGCCTCAAAGTACTTTTTTTTTTGGTAGCAGTCAGACAGTAAAAGGGGTCACTATTTGCTGGTATAGAGGAGAGCACGTGGCACACGCAACCAACCCCGTCATTATGGTCATTATGGATACTCTACCCCCAAGGGTTGGACTCTAGAATGCACAGGTGCAGCGGAATCGGCAACTTCTGAATGATAAGACGAAAATGAGCTGACTGGCTAATTAAGGTATGTCATCAGGTACCAATGTAAGGAAGGTGCTTTTCGTCTGGTATGCCCAAGGCAGTGATCACAGGCAGGAACTACTGTAATATTGAATTGAGCATTAATTCAATGGCTATAAGGATGTAGTATGTACTCCGTACCACTACATAATATATCACGTGTGCAGTGGCCCATTCAAGGATGCGGACACTCTTCTTTAGTGGGGAAGCAGCCAATCGGTCTCTTGTTGGATAAGCGGCGCCTAGAACCTCCATCGTCCCCATCGCCTTTCTACCTACTACTACCACTACTACCACTACTGCTGCTACTTATTAATAAACCTCGACCATCACCACCCTTCGCGACATCGGCTGTCCGCCAACACCCACGCACAACAACAACATTCACCAGCGCACTTTGCACACAAAGGAACCCTCAAGTAACCAGATCAAGCACCCCGCCATCAAGAGATGAGTCGCGCCGGAAAGCTTGCCCCCGAGCAGTTGCCGTAAGTTGCCCGCCATCCGAGTCCCCGCAGAGCCTCGGAGCTAGCATCGCTGACCTCTTTGTCACAGAGTCCTATTTATCAAGAACCTCAAGTTAGTCTGCCTCATCCTCGCACCACCGCCCATCTCACTTCTCTAATGCGCTATCTGTCTGCAGCTACGAAGTCACCGACGGCGATCTCTTCAAGCTCTTCGACCCTGACGAGACCGGCATCATCCGGTACGCATCACCAACCATACCTCGGACAACCCCCAAAAGGCTAACCGTCACTAGTCAAATCCGCAAGGGCATCTCGGGTGAAACCAAGGGAACTGCCTACGTTGTCTTCTGGAATGCAATCGATGCGAAGAATGCCCTCGACAAACTGAACGGCTTCAACTTCCAGAACAGATACCTCGTCGGTACGTCACTACTCACCACAGTCCTCACTCGCTCCCTCTCTCTCAATTCGTTCCCAATTAACTTACATACCTCTCGCAGTGCTTTGGCACCAACCAGAGAAGACCCTCAAGATGAAGGAGACAAAAGACGACGTCCAGGCCCGCAAGGAGTCATTAGGTCAGCTCAAGAAGCAGTACGATATCGATTGACGATTAGACGGGCCTGCAGATAGGCTCCAGACTCGTGCTCGTACCACGTCTGTAGTCCCGTCGTCTCTTCCTTCTCCTCCTCGCTCGAGTTCATCGAGTGGGGCCTCATCGGCGTTGTCGACGTCGCCGACGTCTCCCACCACCAAGAAGCTCAAGTCGGCGCTGGTGGACCCGAAGTCTAAGAGCAAGCCAGATGAAAAGGCTCGCCACGCACGCAAGGCCGCGGTGACCTTTGTGCGCGGGTTCGTCACGCCCAAGCCGAGCAAGATCAGTGTTTCTTAAGACCCGAATGATCTACTATTTTACAACTACAACATAGCCACACAGCATGCATGTACTTGTACGGCTTTTCGCTCGAGAATTTTCAGTTCTGCGCGTATCTCCTCCTACCCGGCACGCGCGTGACATACTGCTCTTTCGTACGGCGGGGCTGTGAAAAGCTCTTGAGTCGGGCGTGGTGGCTTGTACTAAGTCTATGTATTGTCATGATGTCACGCTTGCGCGTTGTTACGAGAAATTGGCCACATCGGCACTGCATTTTTATTCTTCTCACCCGGGGATGATCAATTCATAGCTATCAATGAGAATGAAGCAACAGTTCTATGCTCCTGGATTTGTCATGAGTTTACGGTGATTTGCGGGTTTTGTGACCGAGTTCCGTTACCAGAAATATGAGCCTCTGCCTTAAGTGTTCTGCACTATGATAATGATAATAATAATAATAATAATAATAATAATAATAATAATAATAATAATAATAATAATAATAATAATAATAATAATAATAATAATAATAATAATAA